>JAVSBS010002618.1:7580-45216 GCA_033124195.1 Coracias cyanogaster | reverse complement strand
GGGGCGGCCGCGGCGCCGCGCGGGGGGAGCCGCGCAGCAGCCCCTGCCCCGAGCGAAGCAACGCGTGTAGGAAGGAGCGAGCGAGCGTGCGAGAGAGAGGGAGGGAGGGAGGAGGGAGGGAGGGAGCGAGGGAGGGAGGGAGGGAGGGAGCGAGGGAGGGAGGGGAGGAAGGACAGGGAGAGTGCGTGTGTGCGAGCGGGGGGAGAGGCAGGGGAAAACTGCAGAGAGCCAGAAGAAAAGTGCGATAGGAGCCCAGCCCCGGGTTGGTTTGCGCTAGCTTATTTTAGCAACAAAATACCTTGCGATTAACCGCGCTGTTTAGCGTCTGATTTGTGCGCTGAACGGTTTATTTAAATCGCCGGCTATCGCTGTTGCCGCGGACGGTATGCGAGTCCGGGGACACGGAGGGCTACAGTGCGCGGGGGGGCCGCGCAAAGTTGCTCTTCCCCGGGAAGCGAGCCTGCCCCGGGCAGCTGCGCGCGTCTCCGCCAGCGCGGTCCGCTGCGAGCGTGGCTCCTCTCCTCTGACAATTCATTGTGCTTCTCTAAAAATTAATTTTCCAGGGCATGAAGAGAACGCCTCATTCAAACCGCGTTTGGCACCGCTCCTCATTACGCGATCGCTGCTATCAAGCACGCTGTGGATGTCTTGGGGGGGGGGGCGAGCGGCCGGGATGTTCTGGGTTAAGGGGGCGGCGGGAAAACCTTGCGGGGTTGGAGGTAGGGGCACAAAACGGCGGCGAAGGCCGGGTGGGCTGCGAAGGAGCCCCGCCAGGCTCGGTTGGTTGGTTGGTTGGTCGGTCAGCCCCGGCGGTGCGGTGAGGCCCCGGCGGGGGCCGGGCACCCAAACGGTGGTACTGAAGGGAGGAATTGCCCCTGAGCGGCTCTCTGCGTCTCACCGGCGTTCCGGAGGCGCTGCTGGTCGTCAGGATGGCAGAAATGTATCGGCAAGTTTAGGTGTTTTGTATTTAAAAGCAAACCACTGTCAAAAAAAAAAAAAAAAAAAAAAAGAAGAAGTAAAAAGGGAAAAACAAAGAAGGAAAGGGAAAAAAAAAAAGAAGAGGAAAAAAAAATTAAAAAAAAAAAGCTCTTTAGCCACGTTTGGTCTGTGTTGAAAGCTAACGCCTGTAAAATGCTAGACTGATTTTTGGGTTTAAATGATTAATAATGTTAAGGGCATGTAGGCATATATATTTAGAAGTAGGTGGTCAGAAAGCACAGATTAATTGGACGACTTCACAAGCAGTTGCGCCAAAATGAAGGTCTCCTGATATCTTTCTCCTCCTAATGTATAAATATAACTGCTAATTTAGATATCTCATATAAATGGAAGGGCAATAGTCCACATTCCATGGGACTTACATTAAGTTTATTAATTATTAGGTGCATAAATCCTCCGTTGGCACGAAAGAAGCAATAAACTATTTTTCTGTAACCCTAAGAAAATAAATAATTATTTCCACTGATTTTAAATACTAGTTAAGAACACAACTTTGCTTTCTAGAAGTGAGCTGATTCCATAAGTCAAATGAACCCTGCATTTTATTTTCATTTTACTTGCAAAATATGCATATGATGTTATATTATTAATATCATCTAGGTAGATTTCTATATAGGTAGCACCTATATTGATGTGCATTAAGGCAGGACATTTCAAATATTTTTTGCTTGTACTACTGATTAGGGGGTTGCCAGTATTGTCTGATGAATCATATTCCAATGAATCATTAAAGACTAAGAACATGAAAACGTTCCATGCAGTTTCTGGTAACTCAAAACAGCAAGATTTGTGATGGCGTGTAATTTTCTCAGAATAATGTACAATGAAATTTAATTTTGGCTCATTTTTATCGTCTTGAAATTATTACCCTTTTGTGTATAAATAGCTCTGTTACTGCTCTCTCTTTTCTCTAGTCATACGAGTGTATATCATGTAGATGTAATTATTGTTGGTATGCTCTGTGCGAGTACAACCTACTAAGTTGTGCCAGATACAGAAACTGAAATTCGGTTTGGTGTCCAAAACACCTTGGCCCTCAAGAGGATTCTAATTCAAAGCTAATTCAAGTCCTCTCTTTATTTTTTTTTCATTGAATTTAATGGCCCTTAGGTTTGGTCTCCACTGGAAAACATTTGTGTAGACAAGAAAATACATTTTCTTTCTTCTGCATTTCTGGAAGGAGTGATTACTTGCCTACTGTTGTTTTAAAATGCAGTGCTGTATCACAAACATGTAGACTAAGTTCAAAAATTCCCATTTTTTTTTCTTGATCAGCAAAGTGCAATGGTCAGTGATGAAGTGTCATTTCTTTTAAAGGCATCACAATGCAAGCAAACAAAAGCAGGCTTCAAAGCGTGAATGAAACAGGCAAACTGGACTAAATTAGGACAAGTGACAAAACCCATAGGTTTACTGTGCTATCCTATATAGTTTTTATTCTTAAAAAGACTTTACCTTCTGAGTTGATCCCGTGTTCTTGGGCAAATCACTCACCTGGCAATTTCTGCATTTGATAAAAACGTCAATCTTAATAGACATCCTTCAACGGAAGACCTGTCATGTAGGGATGATGGCAAAAGGCAGAGAGAAAAGCTGTTTAACTGAAGCTTTATATTAAAGGTATCATATAGAAACAAGGATTTCTTTAGCTTTTTTTTTTAACAAAAGAGCGATTCAAGGAACGTTTACCGACTGCTACATAGAGGTTTGCACATTTGTTTTTGACAGGTTCTCAATACAGCCTCCTCTTGGCCTTTAAAACATGCATGCTGCTATTTGATGGCTGAATCACATAGTATAAAGAACAGCTCCACCTGGGTAGGACAGGAATAAGCATTATGCTATAACCAGCATATAATTTAGCCATTCTGTCACTTGAAGACTTGTCATCGAGATTCAGGATCTCTTCTGCATGAGTAAGATTGTTTAGTTATGTGCACTGAATTATAAGGCTGTGAGTCTTAAAAAAAAAAAATCTAATAAAACCAAAATGTAAGCGTGAGCTGCACAAATCAATATAAGTCTTTCGTGTCTCCTCTGTCACAGTTCAACTTAGGTGCTCTCAGGCAATGTTTGTAAAGCATGTATGTTTGTGAGCCATTTCGATCCTCACACCTGACAGGGTTATGTACTCTACTCTATCACCTTTTAATAATTCTCTGCTTCTTATTGTGTTTGTTTTAGTAGTCCCCAGATTGGATTTGAAAGAAAAAAAAAAGCACCAGACACCAAAGAATAAAACCACTGTGATGTCTACTGGAAGAAAAACAAGTTTTATTGACAGTACTCTTGGAAAATTATTTGCAGTGAGATAGGGCACAATGCTAATCAACTTTTCACAACTTGAAAATGGATGTAAGGATAGATAAGATAAAATTGAAAAGTATAATTTATAGACAGTTTGCAGGGTTCAATTTAAAAGGTAGGAAGTTGTTCTGCAGATGTTACAGGCAAACTCATCCCTCTTTAACCCTTGTAAACTAAAGGGGATGAATTTTGACAATAAAAATAACTTGTATATGAAACAGGGTCACTTTATTGCTTGCATGCATAGCTCGCATGAGGATCTGAATAGAAGCAGCTCTTGTAGAACACAGGTTTTTCCTGTGAGATCTGCAGTGGGACTTTACCAGTGGCACAGCTAATTCAAATCGAATGCTTGACCACATGCTGGAACGATCCCTAGAGAGAAATGCTCAGATTTGTACTGTAATAATCTAAAAATAAATTGTAGTCACTGATGTCACAATGTATGATTCTTTCCTTCGGCTGTCTTCTGTGCTGAGCCCACACACCACTCAGTGTCATAAGATGTATTTCACTAAGTGTATGCCACTGACTAGCTTCAGTAGAGGGTTAGGATTTTCCATGCTTGTCTTTCTTGTTATTTATGTGCTCACTGAGATTTGAAGCTTGATGGGGAGGCTGAGCCTTTCAAGAGAAAATGAATGTCAGTCTTATTAGAAAAAAAAGATTGAGACAGTATCACAGTGAACTGATTCAGTTCACTCTGAAAACTAGAGGAGTACATAGCTGTCATAATTTGATGTTATTCAAATAACTTCCTTTAAAAGAATTCTTTTTCATTGCTTATAGAGGGACTATTTTTAACTATTGCACAGACTGAGACAGAATCGTACTGGAGAATGATTCTTTTATTAGACAGAATGTAATATTTTCATAATACTGTAACTGTATAAGAGATTTGTAGAATAAAGTGTTTGGTTTCCTTCCTAGATTAGCCAGCAGTCAATTATAACTAATTCTGCAGTGGCTATTATAATTTTATATATAGAATGAATTAGCTCATTTTCATTTATTTTTATATTAATTTATTTTAAAATAAATTTTTAAAAATAGCTTTGAGATTTAATGACACAAATCATTGTGAGATTTAGTTGCAGAAATCATTGAGACTATGCCAGTTCAATATTTAGCTATAACAGATGACAGATTAAATAGCTGTGGCATGATGTGATGGTAGCAGACTTCCATCTAACAGTATCACACCTTTCCCTTGTCCTCCAAGTGGAGGTAGTTGCTGTCATTTAGAAGAGCTTTAGTACAGCCAGAAGTAGAAGAGGACGATAATGAGCAGGATTTCTGCCCCATGCGTAGCTTGAAGTAGTCTAATGGCTTGATTATTTTGAAAATGCCTGTTGCTGTAGTGCCTGGGTCAGTTACAGGCCCAGTATAGATCTGGAAGGAACAGACTTTCAAACTCTTGCGACCGTGCTTTGTAGCGTTGCTGTCTAGTTAATGGTTTTTCCAAGTAAGACTGACCAGCCACATTGATCAGTGCCATTTTGTGGTGATCTTATGACTGTTGCTGGATGTCTCTGCGTTGGTGATCAAATGTCTTTATGTTTTAAGGTCAGTTTGGACTCTTAGTGAAAAAATAGTCAGTTTAATGGCCACAAGTCTTCCTTCAAAAAAACTGTTTAGAAATGCTATGGAGAGGGCTCAAATAAATTAGTTATATTTTCTGTAACAGGATTTCTTTTATGCTTTTGAACTCTGGTGGAAAGTAAGTGAACGAACTTCAATAACTCTTCTGTTTGGTGGTTTTTTATTCGAAAACAGGCTGTGCAGTGATCAGCTCCAAATACCTATTTGTTCTATTCTGATAAACAAATACTACATTATATGTCATTCTTTTGACCTTTTTTGACTTCTGATACATAAAAGCCCTACTTCCTATCCATCCAAGTGTAATAAAAACAAGGACAAAGCTAATAGCCCCATTTTGAAATACAAAAAAATGGAATGTAACTAGATTCTTAGTGTTTATATCTTTATTTCATACTCACTTTTGTAGTCCTGATTTTAGACTTAATTTTTAAGATTTCCATAAATCTTAGGCTTGCAAAGTAGATGGGCTTGCCAGTTTTTCTTCTGTTAATTAAAGTGGTTTGCAGAAACTACACAGAATTCTGCTATTAAAGAGAGCAGGAAATTACTCAAGATTTATCAATAGTATAATTATACATCTAAAAATTATTTCTCTGAAAATAAATAAAACTTTTCCTTTCTCTCTGTTACTTTGCTTACTTTACTCCACGAGTCTGTATCACTTATCCATGAAATACCTCTTTCAAGCACAGAACGAATTACCTGAAAATTATATGGGGAATATATTTATGCTTTGAGATATTATTCTACCTCTTCTGATCCACGATGAATGATTTCCAGATCTGTCTTTTCAGATAAACAAAATCAGTGTATTATTCATATGGGGCCGTATAAGATAAAAGCCATATGCTATCTAATGTGCAATAAATTTTTACTCATGGATGTAGCGTAAACCATTAATATTAACAGATTTGTCTAATAGGGCCGGCCAAGATTAACAGACCATTGACAGATTAGTGTCATGGGACCAGGACTTGCTGGATATAGTGCAAAGATTCCTGTTAAGTTCAAAAGACTTCTGGTTAGGTCCTATGTAGTATTTGGATAGAATTATATGGAGTACTTGCATAGAACTGACAACGTCTTACAGCTTGAAAGTTTTCTCCCAACTTCATGTTAAGTTTTGCTAATGAATTGCCTTCAAACGTTTGTTTGAGAAGTCAAAAATAAAGCAGTAGGCTCTGAAAATAATGAAATCTCCATCTCTTCATTGAAGAGCTTGTTGAAGGTGTGGATGATTATGCACACTATAAAAGTATCCTAGATGATATAGGAGCACACACTGTCTCAATTCATGTTCTGTTGGTGACTGTGTTTATAAAGCCAAATAGTTATACAGACTCATTACTATCTGTGATTTCTTCCTGAAGTTTCTTCAGTTTGCTTCTCAATAGAAGCTGGGTATGTGTTAGTAGCCAAACTGACGGAGTACACACATCCAGTTTGTACACGTTTCTGTGCAGTTTGTCTCATTAACTACGTGCTGAAGAGACAGTTTTTGCCTTATCTCCAAAATAGCTTTTTAATACTGTTTTCTCCCTGGATCTTCAGTTGTACTGTTTTTGGATCATAGATTTCAGTATCATTTGATAGGTGATTGTGACAAAAAAGGGCAAAAATCTGCTATGGGATTCCAGAGGAATTGTGGAAGAAGAGGTGAAGCCCATGTGAATCTTTTATACATCTGTTATTACCAAAACTCTCAGAAGTTTGCAAAGTAATAGGGCTGTATCTGGATTTCATGAGGTGTCTTAGGAAAATAAATAAAAAACAATTCAGCAACAACCAGAGGAAGCAGCTAGTGAGTTATTGTTGTCTGAAATGTACCCTTCACCCAAACGTTAGAGCAGATGGTTCAATGTGGTACTTTAAGACAACATTCATTAGTCAAAATTGCTTCTCAGTCAGGTACGTAGTCGCTGATTTGTTGGCTGGGGTCTCCCAGGCCAGATATATCTCTATCAGTAATGTAATTATTATAATGTCTGCCTACTGCATTTTACATCATCTACATGAAAGCAAAGATAAGTTCTCAGTACACAATGGCATGAGGAGAAGTAGAACTTTCTGTAAATTACGCGCAGCTGGACAGATGAGCTGGGGTGCCTGAGGCTGTGAATTTGTATTAACACAGCCAGCAGTAGGTCTGCTGCCCGAATTAGACATGTTCAGTGTGTGTAGTTTCCAGCTTGCAGGTGGCGATTTGGGGGACAGGTGATGTAGATCTGCTGGTTTTGACAGATTAAATAGTAGCTATTGGCATACCTAGGAATTAATCGTGGAGCTGGAGCAGATCTCATTAGGGAAGAGGTAGCATATTAATTTCATGCTCGTTGTGATAATTCTTTGCCTTAGTTCAGATGCACAAGTTACAGTGCAGGATAGGTAGACTTATCGCTTCAGTCTAAACAGGTTAACAGTTATTAAGAAAATACATTACTTTGTAACATACTTTGTATGGTCATGGAGTGGCATGCATGTACGAGCAAAAGTACTTCCCCGTTAGAAGAGCCGGCCCATCTTCATTTGTGCTATAGTGTAGCAATACATATTTATGGGTTCTCATTCTGTATTTTACTTTCCCTGTTTGTTTTGGAAGTAAGATGTATTAGTGAACTGTCCTGCCCAAATCTGTCTTGTCTTAAGAGTTTTGGCTTCAGAAAAGTGAAATTAAAACATATGGTTAGGATCATTATTTTTTTCTATTTCTGCCTTTCCTGCAAGTTCTTTGTTGTTGTTTTTGTTGATTGTCTGTATTTTTTTTTATTTTCCTATAGCTTTGTCATTTGTCTTGCAATTCTAGACCCTGTGAAGTGCTTTCTTCCATTCATGACTTATTAAATGTGTAATACTGGTCAATATGATGATGATGGCTTCAATAGCTAAAGCAGAAACCCCATTATTGCTTGGATAATTTGCATTAGTAGTTCTGTTACGTTGAATTTTAGTGCTTTTTTGTGAAGAATTTCTTCTTCTGGCAATAGAAACTCTATTAGCAATGTAGAAGTTATATTAGCAATGCTGTAGAAAGGACAGGAGATGGGAGTGGTTGTAGTAGTGGTAGTCTGTTGAATTCTCTTAGTTGTTAGCTAGTTAAGAATGGAAAGCTAAATAAGTCTTGCATTTGGTATATGAGTAAATGATCACTGGACCAGAACACTTCACAGAAACATCCTTCTGTGACAGATTTCAGTTTCCATTTGTCCCTGGACGATGGGGCAGAATTAGGGGTGGCCATTTGGTTAGGCTTGATACTTCACTGCTTTCTGTAAGCAGTTAGAGCTGGTTTATTCAGAAGGAACCAAAACACATAAAGTTGGAGAAGATACTGTCTGGGGCAAGAGGCATCAGTAAGGGTGATGGAAATATGTGTATGATAACAAGACTGCATATTCCAGTTCCTACCTTTTCTTCTGTGCAAGATGAGGATGCTTCTTAAATCACTCAACCCCTCCTTCTCTTATTTGTCATCCCTAACTGGGTGTGGTGTTTTCCTTCTCATTGCCTCAAGATGCCACTCCTAGTCAGAGACTGTAAACAGGTGATGAGCTGCAGACAGATTACTAGTTTCAAAGGAAGGTTAACATGATTAGCTTTCACAGAAAAAAAGAGTAATAATGGAGAAGAGTGAGTGGGATGAAGTAAGAAGTCAGTTGCAGCTTTGGTAGAGTCCTGAAACAAATAAAAGGTGCTTCCTAAAGTAAAAATAACAGAGTGTAAGAAAAGGATGGGAATGCGCAAATAACATATAGGGACAGCAGACATACTAGAGCGTAGAGAGTAGAGTATTAAAAGGAGTGACAGTTCAAATACTGGATTCTGGAAAGCTTATAGTAGCAGGACATAAGTCAAGGCAGACTTACAAGAGGAGGTGATTTTGGACAGGAGAATTTGGTTTAATCAGAGGGGGTGCAATATATTAGAGTAAATTCACTATATGGATCGAAGTAAAAATATTATTCGTAGTATCATCATCACTCTGTAGGGATCTAGATTGTACTCTTTGAAATTAAGTCTGTTTTCTTTTCTGAATAGTCTTAAAATACCTTTTTATTGACATAAGACATTTATTAAAATATCACCAGATTTTTAAGGAAATCATATCTAGCGGGATCATCACTGAATATAGAATCATAGAATCATTTAGGCTGGAGAAAACCTCTAGGATCATCAAGTCCAACATTCATCCCAACATCTCCCTGACCCCTAGACCATGTCCCAAAGCACCTAATCTACTCATTTTTTGAACAGTTCCAGGGATGTTGACTCCACCACCACCCTGGGCAGCCTATTCCAGTGCCTAACCACTCTTTCAGTAAAGAACTTCTTCCTAATACCCAATCTAAAACTCGCTTGGAGGGGAGAGGGCAGGGCAGGTAGAAATATATTTCTATTTAGAACTGTTTGGTTGGTTTTGCTTTATTTTTATTATTTTTCTTTTTCCCAAGAGTCCTAATAAATCATATTTTCATTTTTGTTTCAAATACATGACTTTTTTGGGTGTTTAAGTTTTTGTTTGTTTGTTTGTTTGTTTTTTCTTTTTTAGTTTGTTGGTTTTGTTGGGTTTTTTTCCAGTATGGCAAATTTTACTATTAACATAACGTTCCGCAGAGAAATTATTTTTGCAGAGAAATGCATGCAGAATGTGGAGAAATTTACCTGGAATTATATAAAGGCACACTTAACAAACTATGTGGGTTTTGATGGTCTTGTCACTGGTACATGGAGGGTGGGGCGGGGGGGGGAGGGGGAGTAAATCAGCGTAAAATGTATCTTCATCCTTCTCATATACATCACACAAGGATGTCAATTTAACAGTTGATAAAGAGGCTGTGCAGGGGCTGCTGTATCATTACTTCACATCTAAGTTACATTCCATAGTTACAAATATTTTCTCTGATCACTTTTTAAAACAAAATAGAATTAATGTACCTCTGCCTAACCCAAAATGTCATATTTTCAAATAGTAGATCTTTGGTGAGAAATAAAGCAGCCAGGAGAAACGTTTTTTTCTTTCCTCAGAATATGCAGAATATTCATATCTTTAATAAACCAGTTACCCCTATACAGATAAATGGACAAAATGCATACATCATCATTTTCATTTTAAGAGTCATTTTCTTCACTTGCTGTGAGAAGTATATTTGAAAGATTACAAGCATGACTAAGATCTCATTAACACTGTTTTTACATTGCTTTATACTGTTGTCTTCAGTGGCACTGTGCCTAATATTTGAGAGTCTGGAAGTACTAATTTAGTGCTTAAAAAAAAGATAGTCAGGTTCAAGGATTTTTCTCCTCCTTTTGCAGCTAACATCTCATCATTTAATGTATTAATTTGGCAGAGGTCTCTCTTCAGCTGAGAAGAACTTGTTCTCTGTGGAGTAAATTGTTTACCAGCCAGCTATATATGTTTGCCCTAGTGAATGTGAGTGAAATGGTCCGTCACAAATTCATGTAACTGCATTACCCTTCTTGACACTGAGTCTGAAAAGTTAAGCAAAGACAGAGGTGAATGACAGGAGGCGGTGAAAATGAGATTCTTGAACTTGACACACATTTTACTATGTGTAAATGGGCTCAGATCTTAAGCAAGTGATTTTTAGAGATAAAATTTATTTGTCCCCTTCAGATGATTCTTGTTAAACAGCAGGATTTTGTTCTATCAGAATTTAAAGTCAGATGGAAATGTTTTAAATTTCAGATCCATGCTAATTTCTAGTATGTGCTCAGATTTTGTGTTTAGATAGGTAAAATTTTCATGTACAGGAGGATGAAAAATCAAATGGAGGAGGAAAAAAAATCCACTGCAACCTACATTATCACCTTATACCAATTTCTTTTTATGCTCTGACATGCACCAGGATTGATTATTTATAGTACGTACTTTCTATGAATAAATAAGGACTGAATTTTATGTAAGGAGATATCTCAGCCTAGAAATAGTTTTCTAGGAAAGATTGATAAAAAGGTTTGGCTGAAGAACTCAGTTTTTTGTAAAACAATACTTTGTCTTTATTTGCAAAACAATAAACATCTTCCCACAAAAAATTACAATATGTTAGAAAAATATAAATTATCTAGGCTTTGTCTAGACTGCTATGTGCTTCCCAGAGTCTCTTATATATCATTGAGAATAGTTTTTGGGGGGAGAGAGTGGAGCAGCAGTATAAATTTATCTTTTGTTTGTTTGTTTTGTTTATTTTTGTGTTTTGTTTTGATTTGATTTGTCTTATGTTCTGTAGGAGGGGAAATGGTTTTAAGGTATCTAGGCTGAGAAAACCCCAGACCTGCAACACTACTTTATCTGGCTGCAGAAATGCACAAGATGCCCTTTTTGGGAAGGAGAGGAGAAGGTGAGAACATGAGCCTTGCCCAAATACAGAATCTGGATATAGCTCCAGCACTCAGACTGGGAAATGCTTCTGAATTCTCTGATTTGGATGTAAGGCCAGTCACTCTGGCCTATCCACCATGGTTTTGAAGATAGTAAATTGACTTCAGCTCTTTTCTTTTTCCTAGCCTGACATCCTAGAGAAAGAGGAAAGAATTCTCATTCTAGATTTTCGTAAGCATTGTTACACAAAGGGTGTTGGGACAGGCTTACATGCACAGAGTTTTATTAGTGTGTTCTGATGGTGAATGTTATTTCAGGCAGAAGACAGAAGAAAAATAGGAACTGAATAGGAGGGAGGAAAGAAAAGCACAGACTCTTTCCCAGTGGCAGGCCAGCAAAAACAGTGGCAATGGTGGGGAGTCCCTAGTAAGCAGTGTACTCTGGGATTTTTCTCTGGTGCAGGTGGGAACAATGAAGATGACAAAGCTGATTTTTTTTTTGCCATGTTTCTCCCCTTGCTCTGTATGCTCAAGACCATGTGAAATTTCCTACTGGTTGTTTCAATTCTTGATGTTATTAGTTCTGATTGGAGTATAGCAATTTTTATGTTGAAGTGTTGCACATTGGTTATTAAAATTTCTTGTTGGACAATATTTACTGAATATTTAAAGGGCTATTATCTATTTTGATGTGCACTATATTTTGGTTTTCTCTATAAACTAAAATCTAAAAAACATACAGTAAGGAGGCCTGAAGTGGGAGGGTGGGCAAAAGAGAGACTATTCTCACTTTAGTGGTAGTTGTTTCCATGAGTGCCATCGATAGCAAAACTATTGGGATTTGCAGTTGCAAGACTGTGAGAATAACAACACAAGACCTAGAGTTTGAGAACATCAAGGGAAAAAGAAAAATACTGATATTCAGGCTCTGGAAAACACTGCCTCCCTGGCTTAGTGGAAAGTTTACAAAGCTGCGAATTGCAGAGCTTTGACATTTTTAAAGCTGAGGTGCTAGCACACTCAAGGCAAAACATGCAGCCAGGAATCAAAAATTCCTATAAGATCACTTAAGTTTAACATCAGAGTTATGAAAATTAGGATCATGTAGGCATAGCTTAGGACTTTCTCCTGAATATTGCCTTTGTCTCAAAAAAGGGAGAGTAGAGAGAAATCCAAGGGTCTTTTTCTTTGTTTAGCTTGCTTTAGGCAAAAGCAGAGGATATCAGTGTAATACCTTTATTTTAAAACTGTTTAGTGATCTTTTAAGACAAAAAAAAGGTGAATTTGCCTTACCTTTTGCTATGTTGGTATAACTAGAGCCAGTACTTGCTTTTACACTGTTTCAAAGTATGAGGTGACTTTGTATCCCCTTATAATTTACAATATTTAATAATGTATCCTTTGGAAGGAAGGATGTCCTCTCTTCCTAAGACTACATCATTTATCAAACAGTAATTGCTATGTTACATTTAGATGCACGATGACTGTAAATCACCACAAGAATTGCCTGATATCCACATTACCCGACGCCTCAAGGTATTCCAGAATACGAAGTCTAGCCGCAGGCATTAACAACGCATACAGTGATTGCTGTCATATCTTGGTGCTATTCCCAGAAATGCCACATTCAGAAGGCTGTACTTTGAGGAATGATGTTGCAGGATCAGATGGCTAAATTCATTAGAAGCTGAGGTACCAAAACAGGGAGTACAGAGTTATCCTTTATGATCTTGGCTTTTTGTAGTGGCAAACAGCAATGCTCACAGAATTTCTTGAGCTGGATACCAACTGATTTTGTCTTTGAAACTAAACCCAACTGTGGCAGATTTTTTTTTTAATCACATCTTTAAGCCTAGCTGCATTTTTCTTTCCTGAAAAAGGTATGCATTAAAGAAATGCAAAAGTTTCTTAATAGTCAAAGTAACTACTTTAGATCATTAAATCAGTTGTCCAGTGGCTGCATGTCTCAGACTCGGTTGGTTGATGCAAACTGAAGAAGCTGGGAAATGGTGAGTATGTAGATTCTGGATCGTCCTGATATAAAATTGGGGGAAAAGTCCACTGCCCCCCCTGAAAAAAAAACCCAAACAAAAATGAACAAACCTAACTCCAAAACAAAACCAACCAACCAACCAAAAAAAACAACAACAAAAACCTCCTTTATTTTACTATATGCCGCACTCACTTATAAGTGGTTGATGAAATAATCCTTTCAGGGCTGCTACTCTGTTTCCCACTGTAAACTGTATATGTGTTTAGTAAAGGTGCATGTAAAAATATTTATCAAATACCTATGGAATATATTAGACAGATGAGGAGAGCTAGGAAGGAATACATTGTATTTTTAGGTCCATATATTTTAGATTATCAGTTCATTCTTACATGTGCTGAGCTGTGTGACAAAAATTTCATGAAGACTTTTTTTTTTCTACATCTGGTTCAGTAAAAATGACTTTGGTGTGGGACACCAACAACTGTAGAATATCTTTTTAACATAAAGGACTGCTCTTTTCATAGCAATACAGTTCTTGACGTTTGACCATTTGTGTCATTTTCTAACACATTTTCTATATGAAGATGTGGGATTGTGAGATGTCTGATATGCTTGAATGCCATTGAGAGTCTAGGCTCGAGCCTTAATTTGCAGTTATTACTGCACATATCAGAGGCCTGAATGATCAGACTATTGTCCTTTTTGAACTTCCCCATGCTAGCAGGTTTTTCACAGTTTGTTGTGGGCTGTTGGTGTCAAGAAACTTCATTCTTCCATCTAACATTGTCATTCAGTGGTTTTAGTCATATGTGAAAAATAGAAGCTAAATAGTTGTGTTGGATGCAGATCATTACGGGTGAAAGAGAATCTTTTATATGCTGGTTATCTACAAGTACATTCTGTGTGAAACACTCTTGAAAAGTGCAGTGTAGAACACTTAGATTTAGAGGACTAAGTTCACAATATAGTCAGTGGAAATTTCATAGGTATTTCAGAAGAAAAATCTCCATATGAATTTCCTGCCTAAATGTACTTATCTAAACTTCCAAAAGCAGCAGTAAAATCAGCAGTTTGCATTTCTAGCCAATCCTGAACATTTTACACTCCAGACTTTTTTTGTCAGTATGAATTAATTGCAATATGAAACTTTGGAAGCAGAAGAGTACCTTCATTATTTATAATCATGATTGAGCACATTCTATAACTCTGATTAATGACAAATACTTAAATTCTATTTTAAAATTTTACCAAAGAGTACCACTTAAAGAAATGGCTGATACAGTGGTTGTTGCAGCACCACTCTCTTAATTCAGCAGCAACACTTAATATTTCTCACATGAAAAGTTCCACAGGGTAAGACATGTTTGGATGTTTTTTAATTGAAACTTACATTAAAAAGATATTTTGTAAATAAAAAACCCCCCAAGTTCTAATACAAAATAATATGTGTATGTATTCTTCAGCTTTTTTTAATGTTTGCTGTTTTTTATTGCCAAACAAAGGTTTGTATGTATCCACTTGATAACATTGAATGGCTTTTATGAATAACGCTTTTTTTTTTTAATGAGTAATTAAAAAAAATGAAACGAATGCAAACTAAAATTCTAGAAAAAAGAAAAAAAGACCATCTGTAGTGGTTCATTTACTGTGGACATCTGTGTCTTGAATACCAGCTAAGGAGGTTTGTTTTTGTGAGGACATACATACGTTCCAGTCAGATTCTTTAGTAAAATAGTAGCATTTCTTTGGGCATGGAAAATCAGATAGTGACAGTTTCTTGTTTACGTGTTTGGAAGTGATTACATAACAAGAATCTCATTTCAAAAGAATATGATCTGTGTTTTCTACAGCTAGGATTTTTTTTTCAATATCTCAAGTTCACTTTCAACTTCAGAGAACATTGGTAAAAAAAATTAAGGCCTTCTCTAAACCTATGCAAACTTAAGAGGTCTATTAAAAAACAGCCACAACAAGCTTTTGTCATGATGTCCTATTGTCTACTGAGGAGATTTAACAATTGAGTTATTAACTAAAACCAAGTGATGACCACAACAAAGGCATTTATCACTTGTCCATCTATGAATCTCATTTGCATATTAGGCAGTTTAATAGAAAAAAAAGAATGAAAATGAACTACAAATCACAGTGATTTTATGTGTAATATAGATTATGTATTAGTGGAAGATCTAGTATATTTGTAAAAACTTCAAATGATTACTCACATGCATACTTAGCTATATTGAGAAAATTTTCTACAAATAGGCAATTACTTTTTGAATATTAACATACACAGCATTTGGAGTTTGTAGTGCTCAAGAAAGACAAGGATTGTATTCCTGCAGTGCTTTGACACCACAGGGTTCTTTTGAGGTATTAGTTTTTCACAGCTTTTGAAAATCGGGCTACTTACGTGCCTGATGTGATTCATTATCCTCCATATTAATATTAACTACACATATATGTTTCTGGAGTCTGTGTGTACTCAGAGTAGTACTTCTACAAGTACTTTGCAGCACTGTGTAACATGATCAGTTAGCTTTGTTTCTCTGTGTAACTCAGGGTATATAATCAGTTCTTACAGCTGTTTGATGTAAAATTTGTCTTGCGGTTTGCAAAATGGCAGCAGTTTTGCTTTTTTGCAAGAGACTTCTAAAATATATTTCTCTTCAATGCTGTACATGAGACCTTGTGACTGTTGTTGCAGTCACAGCCGTGCTCTTAGGTGTGATTTATAATTTTCCTGTAGCAGCTACCACTGAGTGTAGTTACCTATGTCCTGTCAGAATTTCCTCCCAAAATTATGTGTCCAATAGGCTGCAGCCAAGTATGAGATAGCAAATATGAGACATGGATACTTGGACCAACTTTTGCAGTCCACTGATCTCATGAGAACTTTTATTGACTTCAAAGGGCTCTGGGTCAATTTCTTAGTTTCTGCTCAAAGTGACTGTACCCTTTCTCTGATTTTGGGAACTAAAATACTAAAAGGCCAACATATTCATAATTCATTCATGCCTGAATATCTCTATTCTTCCAAGTAACAGCAGGGCAGAGAAAAACAATTTGCTTCTCAACCAGAGAAGCGGAAAGACAGTGGAGATATTGGACTCATGACAATCATAAATTTGTTTTTGTTGTGACCTGTAATCAACAGCATATGATATAACCTATTGCTATCGCAGGCAGGAGATCTAAAAATGACTGAGCCTTGAGCAAGCAAGGTCTATCTGAAACCAGAATGTTCTAAATACAGAACAATGACTTTATGTATAGCCTTACAGTGAGAGAAATCTTTTCATTGCTTGCCCTGACGGGAGAGAAGAGTGGATTTGTTAGACATTGCAGAAGCTTTAGAATCTTCAGCAAATACTCCAAGACACTAGAAACATTTTAGGCAACTTACTCAGTTCATGTAAGGCAGTCTAAATAAGTTTACCAACATATTGATTTCCTGCCCTGGGGAAATTTAGGACATTTATTATTACTTTGTTTGTTATTAGCTTGCTCAGTTAATTATTCTACACTGTCTGGTGCTAATTTTGGAGATTTCTAAATCTAATAGATTCAGTTAGTACATGGAGTGGTTGATTAGCTGAGGATGGAGGTAATCCAATGTCAGGGGCTCATTTTTCTCTTGTGGGTATACCAGGAATTTATCATTACTCTTAACCTTTATCTAACATTTGCTACATGGCTCATTCAGCACAATAAAATTAAATGAATAAGTTATAATTAATGACCTTAACTTTCTGCATTTGACTTAATTCTTAGTAGAAACATTAAACAAAATGTATTTATTGCACAAATATCTTTGCAATATATCAAACTTATCAAAAGGATTTAGAGCCACATTCTCACCTGTTATATGTGATTTGAAGACAGCCTCAAGTCACAAAGTAGAAGGAAGGCACATAACATTCTCTACTAAATTCTTGCCTTAGTAGTTGCTTGTCTAAGATTTGTTTAAGGAACCTGTGAATTAGTTTGCTACAAGAGGAATATATAAGTGGGTATACCTAAGTATAGATAGGAAGACATTAGTTTCTGAAGAGAAGATAATGTTAAAAAAAAACAGTAAAAGGATGAAGGGAAAATTATTATAACATTGTATATATTCAGGAGGTGGGTAGGCATACAGTAAACCTTTTCCTGCTGGTTTTTTTTTTTTTTTTTCCTGTAGTGCATCCAGCAAATTAAGATGAGGTTGATAGGCTTTGTTATACTATATTAGTTTGCAAGTATTATTAAAATAAAAGATAAAACAGTCAGAAGTTAAAAAGTAGCATATTTAAGGCTCCTTAGGAAAAACACAAATTCTCTAGTTTGTGCATCCAGAATGTTAAGTTAAAAAAACCCAGGTAATTTCAGTTCAAATAATATCCTTTAGTAACATGAAATCATAAGGGAATCAAATTAAGATTGCTTTAGTAAATTAAGTTCCACTGTTGAATTCAAAACTTTGCAAAAATGAATAATGTTATTTCAATTTTATGACTTTGTTTTTCTGTTGATTTTTTGTGTGGCCTTTATGGAATATTGTAAGTTATAGGAAAAGAAAAGAAAACCAAAATGCATATTATGGAAAGTACATTTACCGTACCTTCTGCAAAACACTTTAAAGCCAAACTTTAAAGACTCAGCATGACCTGTTGGCAGTTGAGCTAGAGGAGTTCACGTTGTTCAACTGACAGTAAAGTAGTCTGGTAGTGAAGAGGGAGGTTGGGTTGCAGGTGCCAATTTCCACTTGTAGTGGGAACCTAGCTTAATCTTCTGCCACCAAACCCCTGTCCCTGCCTCATTTGCTTCCTGAGATCAGGGAATGGAGTTGATCATCAGCTTCCTGTCAGGACAGGATCTCTTCTCTTTTAGTCTCTTCATGCACTCCCAATATGATAGCAAAGCTGGTAACAGCTGACGTCATTGCTGTTATGTCACATTTTGGCTGTAAAAAAGGATACACAGTGTAAAATATTTGCCTTTTTATATACCATGATTTTGGTAAACTGCCAAAAAGTTCCTGAAAACAGATAGTGAGAGAGGTGAAAACTGATAGTTTCAAGTACAGCCCAGATAAGCCAGAATGGAATTTAATTAGAGGAATAAAGTTTTCCAGACAGACTTTTCTCTTCATCAAGTTTGAGGGAAGAGAAATGGGAACCTTAAATACAAATTCTCCATAATTTTCTGTTGTTGCTTTTTGTTACCAAAGTAAATTCTGGCTGATTTCAGACTGCAGGCTGGGGTAGGATTTGGAACAGTTGGGCTATGTGTAGGTTGAGCGATCTTGAACTGCTCTGTAGTCCCTTTTATTTCTTTCTTCCTGTTTACTTCTACTTACATGTATTTTAGCTCTTGGAAGAAAACCCCACAAATATAAAAAGGAAAGGAATTGTGATTTTACTAGGAGGTCTTGTGATGTAGACAACTGTGGGAATGAGGCCTAGGGGAAGGCCATAGAGGTAGAGCCATTAAGCTGGAAACTTAGGAAAGGTCTTGTAACAGTCCTGTGAAACAGAGCATTGAGGGTTTCAAATGTGTTTGTGCTTACCATCTGGCTATGGTTGCCAGATAGAAACTTACTCTCTTTCTTGGCAGGGAGGCTAAAAAAAGGTGTAAGGTGCCTACGTCCCATTTCATGTCATTGAGTTCTTTGTAGTGCTGGAAGAAGAGGGAGCTGTTTCTTTCCCCTTGTTCTGACTCTGTGACTTTCTGTAGGCAAGTGATTCTGTACCAGGATTGAAATCAAGTGGGAAAGAGTTAAGATATGTTTCTTCCTTTGTCTCTTTTGAGGACAGAACACCACCTGCAGATACAGAACTGTAGCAATCTCTGTTCTACTTGATTTGAATCAGACTTTTGCTCAGTTTTACACAAACATATTCACTTGAGATGTGGGAGATTATAGTTCAAGATGGTCTTCAGTTGCTAATGCCAAATGACACTGCTCCATAAGGAGACATAATGATCTGAGTAATTGATGAAGTGATTCACTGGCATGAATTAGACATAACCAAACACTGAACATCTGCTATAACCTTTGCAACAAGAGTCTGGCTTGAGTCAGGCAAGACTCTCATTTTGATGGCATATTCTGTCTTTCTCAAAAAAGTACATATATTTACAGATCACAGAAGCACAGAATGACTGACTGGTTGAGGCTGGAAGGAGCATCTAGAAATTATCTTCTCTAACTCCTTTGCTGAAACACGGAAAGCTTAATCTAATTCCCCAGGACTATTTCCAGACAGCAATTGAATATCTCCAAAAAGGGAGACTCTACAACTTCTCAGAGCAATTTTTGCCAGTGCTTGATTACCCTCGCAGTAAAAAAAATGGTTCCTGATGTTTAGTGGGAAACTCTTGTGCATCAGTTTGTGCCCATTGCCTCTGGTGCTGTCACTGAGCATCACTGAAGAGAGCCTTGCCCTGTTCTCTTTTCACCCTCCCTTCAGGTATTTATAAACATTAAGAAGATCCCCCTGAGCCTTGTCTGCTGATCCAGACCAGATATCATCAATTTCTCTATGAGGATGTTATGGGAAACTGTGGAAAGACTTACTGAAGTCCAGGTGGACTTCTTTCCCATAGTCTACCAAGCCAGTTGTTTCATCATAGTTTATCGAGTTGATGAAGTATATCTTGCTCTCGGTGAATCCATGCTAACGGCTCCTGATTCCGGGATTAGTTGCTTCATCACCTAAAATTTGGAATTAAGAAAAGATGTATAGAGAAATCTACTCAATCTGTATTTGAATGCTTCTAGCCACACTGGTTGCTTTTAAAAACTGCTAATATGATTATATCAGATTGCTGTTGTGCTTTGGGTTTGTTGCTCTCTACTCCCCAATCCCTTCACAAGTTATTTTTGTGATAATATTGCTCATTCTTCTTCACCAATCGTATTGAGACAAATAAGGAGGCTGGAAAAACACATTCCTTGCATTTTAAATTGTGTGAGTTTTAGTCCATAGATCTATGTAAGGTGTGATTATATCTGTCTCTAGTTTGTGATTATAATCTCTACACAGGTAAAAACTACCTGGAAGAAATAAATTAATAAATACCTTTTTAGAGGAGAAGGGGAAATTGATAGGGAAGGAGACAAAATGTCAAGGTAGATGAAGGGGAATTAGGTCTAAATGGTCTGAGACTGTAGTGTAGTGATGAACACCTCTATATATTTATTGCAGTTTGAAACATTTATTTTCACATGATGATTTAATGCAAAATGCAGAGAAACGGAGTCAGTAATGTCATTGTCTCTTCTTTGTATAATGCTTTCTACGAGGCATTCTTACTTTCTTTCACTTTTGATGGCTCAGTTTTAAGACAAGTTCTTGTGTTAAAAGTTCAGTTAGGTAATCTCAAAGTTGAGCAAAGTTTGTAAAGAGAGTAAACATGTCTCATTTTACCAATAGATAGACTTGGAAAACATGATGAGGTTCTAGACATAGAAGACTATTTCCTAAGGGGCTGAAACTAAAGCGGCAAACTTACAACTGAACACATGCTAGCAACAAATGTTCTGAGCATTACCTCCTAGGGAAATGTAGATACAATGCATTGTATACATAATCAATACATTTCACAACATAATTAATCAATTAGACAATTTGAGAGTCAGCACCTCTGTAGCAGGAATAGGTACTAAATAGGTAGCTCAGTCATGTAAAAAACTGTGAAGATAGACTTTAACAAAAAATGAGGGCTTCTCTAGAAAAGAGACAGAGACAATAGTAAGATTGATGCCTCTGTGGTTTCTATAATTTTGAGTACTCATTGGAGTTAAGGAATTTAATGTTTACATTTATCTGGGAGGTTTTAGTTAGTCTGGGTGGACAAACAGGAAAAGTTTCAGTAATAGAGGAGTATTATAAAAAAAAACAACAGTGATACCTAGTTCTTTCCATTCTTGACCACTTCTGTGAATTTATATTGAATTCATGTGAATTTATTTCTGTGGTGTTTTTGATGTGGATTTTTATTTGTTTATGTTTTTTGTTTGCTTTTAATCCACATAGTTTCCATGAAAGTGGCTGGGGAAAAACATCACCAACTTAGGTGATATGGATTTGGGTGATTCTGTTACAGGTGGAATGATGGCTACTACAAGAAGGATGTACTCCTCATTTGTCTGTCATGGGTCAGGTTAAAGTTGGGCTTTTGTGCTGCCTGAAGAGTTCACTTGCAGTTCTGAACTTGGTAACATTGTGTCCTGGCATCACAGGCACCAGAGCCATTGAGGCTCCCCATGGTGGGAAAGGGCAGGGCCCAGCAGTGAGGGCCTGTCCCACCCACAGCCGGGAGCAGGGCAGCTGAGGGGCATTGGGGCAGCCCCAGCCCTGGGCATCAGGCACATCCCTGTGGATGGGAAAAGGCCAGGCCAGGAAATGGGCTTGCAAGTGGGTCCAGCTTGGCAGGGTCCACAGCCAGGCAGGGCAGATGTGAGGTCCTGGGGCCCTGAGCAGGGTGAGGGGAGCTCTGGGGGGTGGGTGCAGGGATGGTCAGGACTGGTGGTACCCTGGGGGACATGCTAGGCTGAAAGTTCTTCTGCAAATATTTGTTTTGGAGATGCAATACAGGTGGATTGCATTCTATGATATGGTTTACTAATGTTATATCTTCTTGTTGAGAACTGGCAAACACTGTGAAGTTGAAAATGAGTAAGAACTCAGTTTTCAAGAAGATATATCAACACTGAACTGCAATAGCCTCCCTGTGCATGCACTATCCATTGGAAAGATGTCTAGATAGTATAAGGATGGAAATTCATGTAGCTAGATAGGGAAAGACCTAAGCGTAGACAGATTTTGATGTGCTGATTTCAGTTTGGTGTCTGGGATTGCAATTTCTCTCACCTTACACTGCATTTTTTGGGGGAAGGATGTGTGAAAAACAGCTCAGTAGCTTATTTTTTGACTGTTCCTTAAGCAACAATGATAGTATCTGGCATATCATTGTGTAAAGATAAAACCTTTTTCGTTTACGAGAGGGTTTTCATATGTGAATTTTCCTTGAATGAATTTTCAGTTGTTCCTGTCTTTCTGGATATGCAAATTTTAAGATAATTTCTTCCTGAATTATATAGGCTCTTAAAAAACTATACAGGAGAAAGTCAGATACGTTTATCAGAGCTTGCTCATGCACAGATAGGCATATATGATTAGATCATGGGTAATTGCTTTACTAGTAATAACTTGGAAGTGACACAGATAGTCAACATTACCTCAAGCATAGGGAGAGCTTTCCTGTAATAAGTGTTAAGTGCCTTTTGGTACATTTCTTGCTATTAGTTTCAGAAACACAGGAGTAATATTAAAAGGCCCGAGGAGACTTAGCTATATACTTGAAGTGAAGACTGAATAGATGATCTGAACTTGATGCCACTGGGTGGATTATTCTGTCTTCTATTCATCTGATTCCCTATCTACAGTCTATGAAAGCTGTACCTTAACAGGCTTGAGGGTTATTATGTGGAGCTCTTGCTGTTCCAACTGATCTTTAATTTCAGTATCTCTCAGCATGGTCTTGAAGCTCTTTTTGGATTCTCTTCTTTTGACTTCGGATTTGTCCTTAATCTTTTTTTTTTTTTTCATATGGATTGGTCTTTTGCCCTCCCCTTTCTGCTGTCTTTCTCCTTTAGCTGTGTCTTGTCCTCCTTTTTCTCCTCCTCCTTAATCTCAAGCTTGGCCTTTCTCTTATCCCTGACTTGGGAATCAACTTTTTCTTTTGACATGGACTGGTACTCTCTCATCTTCTCTTTGACCTTAGACTTAGCCTTTCTTATGTCCTTCATTTTTACTATGTCTCATTTTACATGCTTCCTTGGCATTGCTACATTCTGGCCTGGAGTTCCCCTAAGGGGATTTATTGTTCCATTTACCATTCAGCATTTCTTGACATGGCAAATCACTCTTCTGCATCATCAGCATTTCTCTTGTGTATGTTGCTGTTTTGGGCTCAGGCTTCATGAGTTTAATTCTTCCTGACTTCTCATAGCAGTTTGCAAATTCTTTAGAAGATTTCTTTTGTCTTGTTTTGTTTTGATTCAAACTGAGTCTAACATCTTTGTTTCCAGCCTGCATGTTGTGTTTAGGGTTTTTGTTTTGTTTGGTTTGTTTTTTATATTTCCCCTCAGCATATTTTTTTTTCTGGAGCTTTTCAGGTTTTCAACATGTAGTATTAATTATAAGGTTTGTTTGGACCCTCATTGTACTGATATTGTTATCCTTTCATTCTTTAGATTTCCATTTGTTGATGTAGCAGAAATCTTCAAATTTTCTAATGAAATGTGTATTATATGCTATTCAAATATTTACCCTCATTCATTTTTATGATGAGTTTTAATCTATCTTATCTGCTCTATCACACATGATATCTTTGTTTTGATAGGTAGCTCATGGTGATTCTGATGTAGCTCATGTGAGAAATGAACCCGTGTTTTGCCAATCTTATTAGCAAAGATTTGTATCAAATACTTTTGAGGCCAGTAAGATTTTTCAAGAAATGTTAGTACTTTTTTGTAAAAAATAGGAACTTATGCAAATTTGCATCACTTGTTCCTAGCTGCTGTCATGCCTTACAGCCTCCTTCCTCCTTCCTGATCTGTGTCCTGTGGATATGGCCTTAGCCTTTCTGTTTCTGCATTATCATTCCTCTGCTGCTACAGATGTATGTTTGGTAGCAGCCCACTTCCTCTGAAAAGCAGTCTCTGGTTGTCAGTTGTGTTAGGCTGTTCCACCTGCTTCCTCTGTTCACCTCTGGTCTATGGTAGCGTTTTTCCTTACCTTGTAGACCTTGCCACAGATTCATACATTCCTATTCTTTCTTTTTCTTGTAGTTTCTGAAGCCACCTCCCCAGTTCTGTGGGATATTCTAGTTGCTTGTGGCTGGGGATACAATCCCTCACCTCTGACCTCAGAGGAGTGTCAGTCTCTTTTTCTTACTTTTTCTGAGTATGCTACCACAAGGGGATCCTTATGGGACAGGCAGGAATCAAGACCAGAGGCACAGGTAGGTTCATAGGTTTAACTATTTAAAGCAGAAAGAGATAAGCAGAGAGTTGTGAGGAAACTACATGTCAGAGGGAGAAAGAAGCAACACAAGTTCCACCATATCTTTCTGATATGCTTGAAGACAAGGAATACAACTCAAAATATATTCATTTATAGGGAGTGTGTGGATGAGAGGTTTCCTGTCTTCTTCTGATGTGGTGCTTTTGATTACTGTTGAAAAACAGGTCCGCAAAATAGGAGTTTCATCTTGCTGGTGGATTTCCTCTCTCTAGGCAGAGAGTTACTGTACCTTTAGTAAAGAAGAAGTTACATTCTACTGCCTTTGCATTATTTGATACTTACTTACATTTGTTTAAAGTAAAGAAAATAAGATTACCACCATTAATTTCTTAAATATCTGTCAGTCAACATTACCTCAGTTGGTTATGTGAAGAGTGGGTTGTCAAATACTTAAGACAAAAGTTAATTTAATTTGCAAATATCTGATACTCCTCTAGGTGGTCTGTGTCCTTTTTCTGCTGTGAGATCTACCTTTAGCTGTCTTTCGTCTTCTGAACATCCTCCTCCTCCCAAACTGCCCAGGCCATGAACAGTTAAAATAGCATTATCTGCTTATCTGATATTCTGACTTCAGGGCTACTGGTGCTGAGAGAATATCACAGAACTGTCCAAGTGTATTTATCCATTGTTTAGTCAGTGATTTTCTATTTATAGTTCAAAAAATCAGAAAATTTAATTGCTATGAATGTGTTGCTATGTATGACATTCTTGAATTTAGCAATGGGGAGAGCTTATTATTAAAATGTCCAGAAGAAAGAACCTGATATGAAATTGAATCAATGTTGAAAAGTATGTAAAAACTATAAAAGATACAGATTTGAAAATGTATTTAAAGATGCTAAGATTGCATTTAAACTTTTCTCAGAGAGACATCATGAACCTGTCTGCTCAAACTGAGGTTAATTACAGTAGTGATGAATAAAACAGGGCATTAAAAAATATATGTATATTTTTAACCTATATTTAGGTATTGCCAGGAGCTGTCAGAGGTTTTTGGGATAGCTGCAGAGAGTGGGTCATCATGTTCAAAATAAAATGAAAGAAAAATTTTTTATGAGACAGAGATTTTATTGCTCAGATAAAGACTATTAACTTTAAATTGTGTAAATTATGTATTAACAAACAAACTGTGTAAATATAATGAAAGAATGTCAGTCATAGATGTTGGTTGATATATCACTTATAAAATCAGAGACTGTTGTGATAATTCTGAGAAATGAGCCAATTAAGTAAGCTTAAACTTTAAACAATAGGTTCAGTATAGCACCGTCAGAATTAAGTTACCTATGAGTCTGTCGACTAGTGAGGAAACCTGTTTTAGACTTCAGTAAAATATGCTTAGAAGGACTGCTATATACCCTTAATATTTTTATGAAAACTTTACAGTTATGAGGAAATTAATTGTCACAAACATGAAGATAAAATGACACTTTAAAAAAGAAAAATATATGTACGTGATGTCTATACTTTGTCTTAGAATTTCACTACTAGACTCTTAACATATGTGCCCATGCTTTCTGATACAAAGGAAGTGCAGTATTTGCAGCTGCTGTTTTTAGAGAAATTGCCTGTTCCAGAGATAAAGTGTAAACTTGATCTGTAAATGGACAAGAAGGAATAGTGTGGTTTACTAGAATATATAAAGTCTAAACTATAATCTAGTAATCTACAATTAAAATCAGTCTGGCAAGGACAATTAGAAGATCTGTAAAACAAACACAAGGTGATAACGATAAACACATAGGTACAAAGCTAAACTTGGAAGACCTAGTTCACAAATAGCACTTTCTTCATTCATTTTTGTACTTTAAAGCTGGAGGCTATTTTGGTGCTATGGAGAGACAATAATCGCTGTGTTTACCAGTAAAGTTGAGGTGAGTTTTGTTCTCTTCCTGAAGCAGGAATTAAGCTATAAAGGCTTCTGAAGTAAAGAAATCCAAGTTTAAAATAACTCAAGAAGGGGAGCTGTGTTAGCCTTACTGACTTTTCACTGTCCAGCCATTCCTTAAATCCCTCCTTATTTCTTATATCCTAGGTTTAATCACCTACTACTGTTGGAGAATTGGAATGGCTGTCAAAGTCTACGTGAGCAGTGAAATCTCCAGTAAAAGTGCCACAGTCATGTGGAGAGATTTAAGACATTACCATAGCTTGGAATAAAGATTGTCCTAAACTTCAACATCTGATTCCTCAACGGGTGTGTACAAAAAGTTGCAGTGTTGCCAGACTTCCCCTGCAGCAAGTGTCCAGATGGACACTTTCACAGTTTAGCTGGAGTGTTTCACACGTTGCCTATTTATAAGGAATTTTGCTTCTCTTCCATATTGCTGAATTTCTTCTTTTCAGATGTATATTCAGATAGCCATCCACTGGTATCTATTTCCCATTTATAATTTCCATCTTTATGCAGATTTGAGGCTTCTGTTTGTAGCTCTTGCAATGAATTGCACTTACAGGGAGTTGTTTGGCTGTCGTGAGTCAAAATGTTCATGAGAAAGAGTTATTCATTGTGATTAAGCTTGCAAAATCTGCTAGTAGCAAGTAAGTGTTAAAGCCTGATTTCATTTGCACAATTAATTTTGGTCAAAACTGAAGTCTAAATATGATGTGTTTTTCTTTAAATTGTATGAGAAAATTTTCTGAAATAAAATAAAAATGCAGTGCCATGATCCTTAGAATCTTTATTGCTAAAAACTAATTAATTTCTTAAAATACCATATAAATAACCTATGCCTACTTAGAGAGAATGTGTTTGCATGTTGTATGTGTATATAGATATATTGTACGTGATGATGGTCCATAGTTACGTATCAGTTATATGGAAGTCATGTCTATTCCTACTGATGAACCTGAAAAAAACTTAGTAATGGAACCTGAAAGCCATGTAAGTTTGTGAAACATATTTGTCAGCTTATTGCAGAAGTGTTTCTACAGTGTTATTAGGCACTATACTGTGGACAAAAGCATTGTGTGATTTTTCAGAAATGACAAATTTGCTTGACATATTAGTAAGCTAATAAGAATACTTAGGACCTCACCCTTGCTCCTATAATTTAAAATGCTTCTCTGTGTTGATCAGTATAATCAAAATAAGAATAAATTATATGAAATACCTTGGTACTTTAAGAGAGATACAGAAAAAAATATACAAGCACTGCATAACTTGCTCCTGCAAAATGTGTACAGTTCTAAGTGCCATAAAATCAACTCTTCTGGCTTTTGAGGGAGGAGAAGTATTTCAACTAATACAGTTTTGGAACCTATCCAAATTACCTGAAATAACTTCCTTAACATTATTAAGTTTTGAGTATTGCAGTTTCTTGAGATAGTCCTAACAGAAGAGACTGTTGGTAAATACTGGTATTTAGTCTATCTAAAATTAAAAGACTATTTACCAATACAAAGAAATGCTATCTGAAGTATAAGCTACAGTTTTGAAATACCCATAGGAAAGAATAAATAATAGTTAATTGGCTCTTAAAAATATTTGAATAGTTATGTTTTGTATTTTAATATGTATAATATATGTTTACAAAAATATTTAACACTCAAGGGTTTTGTGGAGATTTTTTTCTTCTTTTATTTTGGAGTGCTTGCCTTAGGTTTTTTCCCCAAAATGTATGCTTTTGTGGTATGTAGGATTAAAGACAATGTAATTTTTGTAGCAGTGATCAATTTGCAAAGAAAAAATATTGCTAATAATTTTTGTGACAGAAGTCAATACATTATGATCAATGTATTTATTCTCTAGGTATCAATATTATGGTTTTTTGAGTTTTTTGATCTTGAAAAACAGCATTGCAGGTGATTTAATGAGTAACATTTTTTTTTTAGCTTTTCTGACTCATACGCATGCGTTTTCTTTCTTCATTTACTGAAGAGCACTATATATTTCTTCCTAATAGGACAAACTCTTCTGCTGTAACTAAAATGACATCATGCTGCCTCCTATGGGGGAATTCTGAAGCTGTCTCAAAAATACGACACAGTGGTAAGTACTAAAAATATGGTCCTGTTTTCTGTAATAGTATATAAAAGAAATGAGAGCAAGTCTCTGTTGCTGGTGTTCTTAAATGTGTTTGAAATACATCTTTGCAATACATACATCCAGATCAAATGCTTGTTTGCTATGTGTTCGTGGAACATGATCTATTCTTAACATTAGTGCTGTTTATGTGCTCATTCATGATAAGAATGAATTTTTATTGTTTTTCAGTTCTGTAAATATTGACTGGTGCCAATCAGTTTTTAGTTAAAAGACATGAGTTTAAACCTGGTTATTGTGACACTGCTACTCAGTAAGGCTTGGGGTTTCCAGGCTGCACTGTACCAGGCAGAGCTGACAGTCTTCAGTTTGCAAAACACGATTGGGTTCCAATGTTCTTAGGGGTTCATATACATAAAGGGACTTGGTTGCTGTTTCACTGTCACCATAAAGATCTATATTTTCCTATCAATTTATTAGCAAAAAAGGAGATAACATACTTCATTATATGGTGTACACACAGACACACACATAGATAGATATATGTATATAAAGATATACATATAGAAACATTCTTATGATATCAATATGAAAGGGTTTAGTTTAGAAGTCTATGCATAGAACATATCCTATTTATAAAACATTAATCTAATTACCATTCTTTCATACAGTGCCTGACACATTGATTAATGAGAAGGAAAAGACATGTACAAATGACCAGAAAAGTTTCTCTGGTGCATAGTTCTTCATTTTCACTTTATATATCTAGGAACTTTGAAGCAGTTGAGACTTTTTCTGTAATCATTGCTCTAGCTGCAGCAGAATGATGTTTCAATTTGGTGTTATCGTTGCATCCTAAATTCAAGGAGAAGGAATAGTAATATATCAGATGGAATAATAAGGTTGTGAATAAGCAATAATTCAAAGTATGACAGGTTAGTTATGAGAACCAAGGGTACCATTATGTGAAGTGTAAAAATCAGGCAAAGAAAATAACAGATTTGAAAACTACTGTGATTTTTGCATCACTGAACCATGTTTATTCCAATTTGTAGCAATTTAAATGTAATTGAATAAAAAACACTTTATGAGCAGGAGCCTATTTAATAGTTTAGCATCCATGCTAATCATGATCATAGCCAAACTTACTGGTTGCACATATGCATCAATACCCTACATGAGAATTGATTACTTGCTCTCCTCAGAGAACTGATGACATTTTTTCAGGAAAAAGGCAAGTAACTAATATTAAGAATACGAGGCTTATATAAGGAATAAAAAGGTGAAGTCAAAGTCAAAATAATAACTTAATTTCTTTTGAACTAACAATTTGTAGATTTACATTGTCTTGCACAAGAATTAGCCACAGCCAAGAAGGGAGATCTCAAGATCTATCACAGTACACTGGGATAAAGCACAGAAACTGGGGAGAGGAGTCTGAAGGGGAAACTGAGGAATGGTGTGATTTTAGCTTCACTGTTTTTTCAGCATTTTTTTTGCTCTTCATAACACACAGAAGGAAAGTCAGGGAGAAGGAGAAGAAAGGGAAGCAATCAACATTAAAACAGAAAAGTGAGATAGATCCTATTGATGTCTAGCTTTTAACTCCCGCTGCAAGTTAGTGGACATCAGAAGCCAGCTGCGCCTTTTGAAAATTTCCTTGTTCATGTGAAGTGATAATTGGACTATACATAAAAAACCCCAGGAAAGTAGAAAATAAAGTTGTAAATCTGCATCAAATATATTCCAGCTTCTCTGCTTGCTAATTTCCTGAAGTATATGTAGCCACAAACATGGACATTCAACTGCTAACCCCAAGGTAATAGAAAAATACAGAACTGAAATAGGGCAATATATGTTAAGGAATTTGTTATTTTGTCTGGAAAAAGATTATAGTCTTATGATAAGTTTTCCATAAGAGAATTGAAATGAATCTGAAGGCTTTCAGGAAAATATACAACCCAAGCCAAACTAGCTTTGAAGATGTACTTGGAGTGGACAATGGGGATCCATTTGGATAACAGAACTCTGAGAGTGCTATGTATAATTATCAGTGTTGGTTCAAAAAGTAGCTAGATACGGTAGCTCAGGCATATTGTAACTGTAACTTCTGCTATATTGTACTCTCGTAATTGAGAGAAATACAGTAAGAAATTCCTACATCTTTATCACTTTTACTTTTTTCCTTGCTGTAATTCTTATCCAGAACTCCAGCTAAAATTCTTCAACATAAACCTTTCTCAACATAAATCTTTCTCAAGAAGAGAAAACTGCAATTTATGTTTAGAGTATTAAAAAGGTGCTTGCTGACAATGCACAATGTAGTAATAAAAATGAAAGGAAACAAATGGCCCATGCTTTGTCCTCAGATTTTGATATTACATCACAGGTGTAAACTAGTTTAAATGGTGGAATTTCATTCTAAAATCCTGACCTGACAGCTGAGTGTACAGATGGAGACCTGTGGTAGTCCATGGGGTGCTGTGTAATTTCTTTGATGTAGCCACATACTGTCAGATTTTTGATCATGTTCTCAGGCTCTGATCAAGCCTTCTGTCTTGTATCATTTATGATAACAAATGTGAAGGAATAATAAAGCCTTCTTATTAGGCAGCACAAATAAATCATTCCAGCTCTAGTCTTGGGAGTTTTAGGAAATGGATCAGCTCTTAATTCTCTGAGGAAAATCAGGGCACAATGTAACCCTCATTCTTAGAGCTGTCAGCCCTCCTCAGCCTACTTTTCTCGGGATTCAGTGTTAGTGATCAAAATCTTTGCTTTGCCTCCTCTTGTCAGGGTTTATGGCTGTAAATGGAGGTGCACTTAGGTGTGCAGTTCAACGTATGGTAAAGCAGTGCCTTCAAGTCTTATTTCTAGTTTTCTTCTCGGGTTCTCTTTGTATTTTACAGTCTTAGATGGAAGAAAAATAATCCCCATAGTTTTTGTATGTTGGTGAAGTATTAGCATAGTTTTAGCATGGAAATCTATCAATTTAGTAGGCTCCTAAGACCTCCACTATGATATAAAGTCTGTGATGACATTGTCTGTAGTGTACACTCTTCCTACCAATTTTCTTAATTTTGAAGCAGAAAAAGAGAAAGTACTGAATTTAAATTCTTCCTTTTATGAAGATAGCAGGTTTGTTTTCCATATTGAAGCATAATTGATAAGCAGAAGCAACTAATGAAGTTTACCAGCTGAACATCCCAGAACTGGTGGTCTGGCCATGTTAATTGGTTAAGACTGATACCATTTCTGTCAGTTTTCAGATTGGAAACTTCATGTTCTTCAAGAAATTCAGGTAGTTTAAATTGAGTTGATCACCTGCTGTCTGGGAATTTGACCAGGATTAAACCAGAGTCTGTCTAGATATGATTGCAGGATGTTCCACATCTTTCTACGCATCTACAAATTTGTGTCCAGGGAGTGTAATCTGAAGTCCTAAATCCAATGTAGCTAACTGTGACTCAGTTGATCTAGAAAAAATAAATGAAGTTGCATCAGCTGCTTTGATGTGAGATGTTATCGGTAAATCTAACCTTAGCAAATTCATTACATCACTGATACTGTGGTGTGTTTGCCGTTAAAGATAGAGACATTCAGCATTAGACCTTCTGTGAATACCAGAATCTAAATGTTCAGATTCTTTAATGAATATAAAAGATGCCTTACCTCCATTTGAGTTTGTAGTGATGTATCCATTCATTTTTTATTGCAATATTTAGTTACGTGTTTCACTCTGACTGACCTAAAGTACTTACATGTAGCTAAACTCTAATGATATCCACCAATATGTGGATTTCTGAAGAACCCAAGTGAGATGTGGAAATATGAAGCATTTGTAAATCTTATTCAAATATGAAATAGCAAACAGCAAAATTTCCCAGGTCATTACATTTACTTTCAGGTGGCAATGTAATTGAATAATTTGAACACTTTTACCTGAAATAATTGGTTTTACTAGAAATTTTTTGGAGATAGTTTAACAGTTTTTCAGGTTTTGTTGTTGTTGTTAAAGTACAATTCTAGTGGTAAGGTGCATTGGAAAATAAAAGTATGAGTCATTATTCCTTTAAATCTTTAAGAAGCATAAACTATTCCTGTCTAAGCAACAATTCTATAAATACAGTTAATTTTGCAGAAAATTAATTTGAACATTACCTTGCATAAAGCATTGTACAACAATAATTAAGAACTCTTAAAACTGTGTAATTTCAACATTAGGCAATTTGGGGATAAACACTGGAATTTGGGGATAAAAAAGATGGAAAATCAGTATTGCTAGAATCAAAAAGTTTTGGTGTGTATTACTGAATTTGTAGTAAATTCTAAAACTCCTTTTAATATTGCTCTCATGGCTATTTTCAGTTAATTTCATGGATGTGTGCGCTAGCCTTGGTGCAAGGTTATTTGTTAAACAGCAAATCAGGAGAATTAAGGGTTTTGGTTCTTTGAGAGAGATTTGGGTTCTTAAAACCAGGCTTCTAGTAGAGTTTTAGGAATAAAACTTCCAGCACCACTCCAGAGGGCCTGGATATTCCATAAATCCTGTGTCACATCTGCTAGCTCTATGTAGAAAGGTTGTATATTCAAACTTATGAGCCTGTATTTCCATGTTCTGGGTGTGTTTCTAGATTACATTAAATAAAATGTTCTAGATCCCTGTTGATTTGCTAAACACCTAGCTCACATGTAGAGTACTTCATTTAGCAAAAAAGTAGGTGACTATTATCTAGAACTGAAAGTTGCCCTGAGTTTTTGATCTGAGAACAAATGTGTGGGATGCTAGACATCTGGGCAGGTATAGAAGCGTATTTTTGTGTCTAGAGAAAATGGTGGTTTCAGTGAGCTTTTCAGGTGCTTAGAATATTTACTGGGATTTTGAGTGTTACATGTAAAAGTTTACCTGGAAATCACTGTAGCTCTGGACTTCACAGAGCATTAGAATGCAAATGAGAGGATCTCTGTAGGTTTGTCCACTTCTAAGGTTAACTAGTACATCACATGCAGGTTATTTGCACATCATTCTAAATATAAATCTTGTGTTCAACACTCATGATTTTTAGTATTTAACCTCAACCCTCTGAAAGTGCATCTCATGGGAAGCAGAGGACTGAAGATATCTTCAGAGGTCTTCTTAGTCTCCTAGGTGAAGTGAATGCTGACAAAATGAGACACAGTCGTTCTGTACTACTAGGAAAGAATTTAGGAGTGCTGGTGTTGCAGAGAAGACTGGAGGAGAGCAAAATAGTCTTGAGTTTTCTTGTTGAGAAGCTGACTGGGTATGTCTTTTGATTAAGTCTCTTTAAAAATCCTAGTGTTGCATAGTCTGGGGAAAAAATATACCGTAGTGTCCAAAGAAGAGCAACAAAGCTGGTGAAGGGTCTAGAGAACAAGTCTTATGAGTAGTGGCTGAGGGAACTGGAGGTGTTTAGTCTGGTGAAAAGAAGGCTCAAGGGAGACTTTATCACTCTCACAACTACCTGTAAAGAGGTTGTAGTGAGGAGGGTGTTAGGTTTACAGTTGAAGTCAATGATCTTAAAGATCTTTTCCAACTTAAATGATTCTATGATTGGATAGTTCTTTAATGGTGTAAAATACTGAATTATTTCTATTCTGTGCCAAATGCAAGTAATCCGCCACAATTATGCTAATCACTGCCCTGAAAACAAATTGATACAGCTGTTGAGTGAGTAGGAAAGATAATGGCATATTTCTTTCTTTTGAAAAAGAAAGAAATAAATTGCCTTTGCCAGCAGGAAACCAAACTACTTGTATAAATGTCTTAGAACTGAAAATCCGTATTTTATTCTGAAGACAAATGTGTTTGTTTGTATATGTGAATATAAAATACATTTAGTGTTAATTATGCTAATGTAGACCCAGATATCTGGTATTGTACATTTTAGAGCAGTATTTTGTTTTGATTTTCTGTTGAAATTGTGCACAAAATACATATATACAGCATTTTTCTCCTGAATCTTAAATATGGAAGCCAAATGTATCTAAAATACTCTTTCTACAAGGTCTCTTATATAAAAAAATACATCTTCTTTCATGTATATTGCTTTGTATTCCATCATTCTTTACTGAGAAAAAATCCAAAGGGAACACAACATAAATATGGTAATATGCTTATATACTACTTGAAAAAATGTTCAGAATGATTTCTGTGTAGGTGAAACTACTCAGGTCAAGTGAAATTTGGATTCTGCCTGTTTTCAGACATTATAGTCTTTTACTTCTCCAGAACAGGTATGAACTAGTGCTATTATATTTATCACCTGGTTGCAGCTGCATTGATAGTGATGGAGATTTGCCCATCTGCGCTCACAGCATTAACATGGATTTAAAGCTTACACAACTATTCACAGAATGTTAGCAAAACCAGCTTATATTTTTATGTTTTAATAGGACTTTAGCAAATAACTGACAAATATTTGTGCTTAGTTATAATCTTAAAAATCAGCAGTTTTTGTTGGTGTAAGAAATTAATAATCTGAAACCAAATACCTATTATAATTGTGTTTTGAATCTCCATGGTGGAAACAAAGCTTCTTATCTGGAACTAAATCATGCATTTAATTCTAATGTGTTTTGCAGTCAGTGAAGTTAATTGTACTGAAAAATTGTGTTGCTTCTATCATTTGAGGTTTTGCACTTTGCTTTAAAGTTACATAGGTGACATTTCTTATGCTATGTTGTATAAGTGTCACTACTGTTATGGGTAGGCATGTCATGAATTTGGTTCATAAAGATGAGATGCAAATCATTGAAAATTATCTGTGAGTAATGAGCAGTCTAACTGTTGTGCTTAGTTGCAGTCTACTCATACTTAAATAATATTACCAGAATAGGATGTTAGACCATAAAACATGTATTTGGGCTGCATGTAGACAGCCTTTATCTTTTGCATCTAAAGTTACAGTGCAAGAATCCTTGCAGAGTGCATAACTTTCTTAATTACGAAATATTACTGAAGTGTTTCAATAATCTGAATTCCCTTTTTTCATTGTATCTGTTTATAATTTATATAATATTTTTCAATATAAAATACAGAAGGCTTCGTGTAAAGCTCTAAAAACTAACTCCTTTTCTGCCATGCATCCCTCCAAAAAAGATACACATACACACTAAATGACCTGAAATGTAAATCCAAGAAAAGGATGGAAAGAGCTCCCAGATACAACACATCTGTAGGCAAATGAAGCACACCTACTTAGTAATGAGTTGTATACCAGAAAATAACTACTACTATAGATAATTTCCAATTAAAGTTACCAGTTAATTTTCACTGTGTAGAAAAACACTTGCACCATATTTATAGACCACTAATTCAAGGAATAAAAAAGAGAGTTTTTTTTTAAGCAAAAGTTATCTCCATGTCCAGGCTTGCTTTTCTGAAGCTGAGCGCTGTCCAAATTCATATAGTGGTATTCCTGTCCTTTTACACGGGGATGCTTTTTGCAAAGTGAATGTATGCACATTGCCACAATTATTTTGGGAAATTAAGTTTTCTGTACAAATGAAATTCATGTTATCCTGATTCAATTGTTTTGGTTCTGTTGATTTTAGAGAATTAACAAACCTCACATTCAAGACTTTTGAAAGAATTATGTAGATTGATTAGGGTAATTGTTAAAATTGGGAAACCTAGGAATACAACAAAATTTGTAAAGAAATTTTTGTATTCTGCCATGCATGCTAATTAAAACCACATCACAGCATAAACTGATCATAAAGTAGCTTTAATTTAGCTATAATTCAGTTTTCAAAATATTTATTTTGAATGCTGTATTTCTATGTCATTTTGCTTTGAAAATGCAAGCTGTCATTGGGGAGTTAGAATTCTTTATTTTTCATTTGAATGATAGTTGATTGGCTTATTTTGATGACATTTTATTTTAGAAGTGTCTGATACTGAATTCTTGTAAGAAGATAACATGTATTCAACAAATCGATTGGAAAACTAGTGTTTTTTAGTGAAAATATTCGTGTGACTATTGTTTCTAATGTTGATGATAAGCCACTCATGAGTGAAAAATACTATTTATTGCATATGTCCCAATCTTTTCAATATATTTACTTTTAAAGGAAAAGGCCAGATTGCACTATATGTGGTATTCAAGGCCAGGTTGGATGGGACCTTGAGCAACCTGGTTAGTGGGAAGAATCCCTGCCTGTGGCTGGGGGACTTGCAACTAGATGATCTTTAAGGTGCCTTCCAACCCAAACCATTCTATGATTCTGTGATTCTATGAAATAATAATTTATATGGGTACCTGTGTTACATATTGAATTTTTTAATTTTTTTTTTTTTTTGTCTGAACATCAGGAGCTACTTTTTTGCTGTGAGGGTAACTGAACACCAACACAGGTTTCCCAGAGATGTTGTGGAGTCTTCCTCCTTGGAGATACTCGAAGCTGTCTAGATATGATTCTGGGCAGCAGTCTGTGTGTCCCTGCTCGGGCAAATGGGCTGGACCGGATGACTCCCAGAGGTCCTTTCCAACATCAGTCAATCTCTCATCCTGTGCTCTTGATTTAAGAGCAATTCAATTTTTCTTCCCATGGATTTAAATTATCACTATGTCCCTTTCACTTCTGTTACCTGGAAGTATCAAAAAGGGGGGAAAAACAAACAAACAAAATGTTATATTTAAACTTTGTATAATGATGACCAGTCACTTGAAAAGTTACAAGATGGATAATTAAAGACTGAGAGCCTCTATTATTGCTGCAGTTCTGTTTAAAGGAAGGTTGTTGCAAGAAATATAATTTATTTGGCCAAATGAAATGGAAGTAAATATATTAATATTGAATATTAATATATTGAAATAATTATTATTTTAGATTTTTTAATTAAGTATTAGTGAAGTACAACTGTGAGGCTCCAATAGAAAGTTCAACCAATGGCAGAACTAGAATCTGTTTTCCATACGCTTAGAAGCCATCACAACTAAAACAAAAAGTCTAAACAGTGAGGTAATACTGTACATAAAAGAAATTCACTTATGCTATTTTCAGTGTAAAATGCAAATTAATTTGAAAGAACCTGTATCTGAAAGGCCAAGCTTTGATGATAGTGCAGAAGCTAAGTAATCTGAGTTTATTAATTTACAAAGAGAATGAATGTATTAGGATTCCCACTATGGAACTGGAGCTGTGGCAGAGCAATGACAGCATAACACTAAAAGATCACTGGCTTGGCAGCTTCATTGTCTTGTAGAGTGTGGACTTCTCGGAGCTGTTAAATATTAGCATAGTAGTAGTGCTACAGGGTAATGAGCTTGTTAACTTTGTAATATTATGACAGTATATTGTGAGTTAATTTTT
>JAVSBS010002617.1:50290-64897 GCA_033124195.1 Coracias cyanogaster | reverse complement strand
ACTGCTATCACATCAGCCTAATACAGGTTTTATCATGCACAACATGTTGTTCCCTAAGGCTGTTTCAGACTGTACAGAGACCCGCTCACAAGCCAACATCTGCTATGTCACTAGAGATAACAGACCCCATGTTTTCTAAGTTGCACTTTTCTATAGCCCTAGAAGAAAAGTTTCATCTCCACCCTTAAGGCCAGGGAGAGTGTATCAGGTTAGTTTGCATGGGAGCAGATACAACCAAAAGACTTTCCAGCTTTAGTAAAGTGACTTCTGGCCACCTCAGAACAGATATGGGTATTTACAACGTACATCACATCAGTGACAACGATAAATACCATAAAATATCATCTTAAAATAAGTCAAGGTAGGCTTTTTCACAGCACTTTGATTAATCGAATCAGGGACTGAGCTAAAGCCTAATCACCTGACTTGAACTCACCTTGCTTTTAATCAAGATTTTTACTTCACCAGATTCTACGATGTAAAAACAATCTGCTTTATCACCCTGTGAGGAGGAAAAGGTAAAACAATTTTTTTAGTTTACTGTCAAAGTACATATAAATGGAATTAAAGCATTCACTCTGAACCAGGCCTTGTGAAGAAATCTGGTAGACTTGATGCTCCAGTTCTTAACATTAAAAGGTGACTGGTTAGGTAACATACCAGAGGAACCCACAGAGGAAGGAACTATTGGTACACATCATTCAGTGAGAGGGCTGGTGGAAAGGAAAAAGCAAAGGAGATTGGCAATATTCAGCAAAATTACTTAAGTGAGAAGAAAAGGCTCCAGGAAGACCTCATTGCAGCCTTCCAGTATCTGAAAGGAGCCTACAAAAAAGCTGAGGAGAGACTTTTTACAGGGGCTTGTAGTGATAGTACGAGGGGTAATGGCTTCAAACTGGAAAAGTACAGATTTAGATTAGAAATTAGGAAGAAGTTTTTCATTATGAGTGGTGAGTCATTGGAACAGGTTGCCCAGGAAGGCTGTAGATGCTCTAACACTACTGTGTTCAAGACTAGGTTGAATGCAGCTTTGAGAAACCTAGTCTAGTAGAAGATGTCCCTGCCCATAGCAGGGGGGGTGGAACTAGAGGATCTTTAAGGTCCTTTCCAACCTGAATCATTCCATGATTGTAAGTGCAAATCTTCTGATCCTGATGGAAGCATCCAATAGTTAGTGAAACTAAACGGGGCCTGAAATTTCCAGAAGCAAGTGTTAATAAAACACCAATTTAGTGACCACATTTCTAGATGTCTAGATGGAAGAAGGATCCATTAATCCAAGTATGAGCTCAGTCAATCCCAGGTAAATTGCAGAAGGGATCAGAACCTAGAATAGGTGCACGAGAAACATGAACATAACTAAGAGGAGGAAAGTTTACAGAAAACCAAGTCTGCAATGCAAGCCATCTACATGAGGAATGATGCAATGGCTGCATAAAAGTAGTGAGAATGGTAAGGAATAAAGCACTCAATAGCATCATGCCATTAAAGGAGAATAAGTCACAACGGGCAAGCAGGAGAAAATAAAAATTGATGGCCATTTTATATCAAGTTCTAGAAAGATATCACAAGGCATTCTTGAATAACTGAGTGTAAAATAAAACAATCTGGTTTAGTCAAATTCAGCTGTTTCTATGAAAAAGTCACTGAGAGGGTGACTGAGCACTGGCACAGGTTGCCCAGAGAGGTTCTGAAGTTTCCATCCTTTGGAATATTCAAAAGCTGTCTGGCCATGGTCCTGGGTAACTGGCTCTAGGTGTCCCTGCTTGAGCAGGGGGCTTGGACAGGATGACCTCCAGCAGACCCTGTGAACTTCAACCATTCTGCGATTCTGAGAGAGTTTCTAAAACCTTTTTCACATCTATCTAAACTGCATCGAGGTAGCAGACCTTCAAACAGATTGTAGCTTACAGCTCTGGAGAGCTTTACGAGGACTTAAAATTTTGAAAGTTTTAGATGTGACCGTGAGGACTTTTCCCCTCTCTATGCCAACCCCTTTGGGCTTGGAAGTCCAGAGTGGAAAACCAGCATGTGCCTCCTGCCACGAGTCAGAAGCAAGGGGACTGAAAGCTTCAGGACAGGATAGACCTTCAGGCTGGATAAGGAACTGACAAGGGAATGGCAGCAACTCATGGGAGCAAAAAAACCAACCAAACCCAGAACTGAAACAATGCGAGTAGAGAGATAAATCTGACATTAAGTCAAGTGAGCAAGGAAACTAGGAGCATGATAGGAAGAACAGAGAGATGATTACAGCTTGATTTTGAAACATGGGCTAAGAGAAGATGATACAAGATTAAAACACGGAGTTACAGTAGAAATTAAGCCCTTAGCTAAGCCTCCTGGCGATGGTCATAAACCATCCAGTGCAAAGGTTTTCCTTCACTGTTGCCATCTATCCCAACACGTACTAACACACTCAGCACACTCCTGAAACTGTTCTGAAAGGGTACTTATTTTTTTAAAAGAATGAAAAGAGTGGGAGACATCCTCATAACACCAGCAGGCACTAACCATTTTGAAGTGCTTTAAAGCATACTGCCCTTAACTGAAGGGCCAAATTCCAGAAAGGTAATTAAAATGTAAAATTATCCACAAGAAAAAAGGCGTTCATGGCAACTGCTGTAATGTAGGAGCTATCACATCTTTTCCAAGCATTAAATTTCATCATCTTTAGTGCTGTATTACCATCACCCAGACCTAACTAGACTATTAATCCTCCTTTTAAGGGTAATTACATCCTTGTCCCTAATTCAGTTATTACAAAAGATTAAATCCAACTCCGTAATTGGATCACTGATTGCACGGGTTCCCAGTTTTGAGACTGATTTATAAGCTTTGATTTTGCAGAGAGTTCAGTTTTCTCAGCGTCTTAAGCCACAAGATTTTCAACTTACAAAATTGAAGATATTTTTGGAGATAAGTGATTTGGCACTACTTGGTTATCAGGAAACTAAGGTTTCCTGCATTCAGTTATTTGACATTCAAGGTAATTAAGATTAATTATTCAAGACATTATCAAGGAGTCATATTCTGTTTATACAACAAAGGTCACAGTTGTGATCAAAAGCCTGCAGTTTCAGGTAAGCCAAGGACTTTCTTGCATTAACTTCTACTTGAACTACAGCACTTTTGCAACAAACAAAGCAACCCTGATCTAAGTTTGAGTTTGCCCCTTTGGCCTGGATCTACTGCAGCAGACAAAACATACACCAACAACCAAAGGTTGTCAACTGAAGCTAGACTACTCCACACTGAAACAATCTTTTTAAGAACATCAGGAAAAACAGTAGTTTTAATTAAGCCTGATAGTTTTAGAATAGTTATGAGTTAGGTCTGACTAGTGAAATATTCCCAATGACTTCATTTACTTTCATCATGCTCCTGTTGAATTGTTTGGTTTTGTTGTTTAATCAGACCCAGGAATTCCAGATGCCTTTACTATATGCTTGCGATTCCTTGTTTAATCTGGTCATAGGTGTCTGTGGGAAGTCTAGCTGATGGCTTTCTTGGAAAACTGGACAGACATTTAATTTCAGCTTCTTAAGGCATACTCCCTCTTGAAACCTTGCAAAGGCCATTTATAAAAAACAAACAGATGAGAGAAGAAAAAACCCAGAAGCTAAAGTAATAGAATGAATTTGTAGCAAAAGACATATTGGCCCTTCCCCAAACATTGAAGAAGTGGTTAAATAAATTGGAACTATTAAAAGAGTAAGTGCCAAGTTAGTCCAAGTAATAGGACTCTAAGTCAATTTCAAACAGGAAAAAAGTAGAGAAAGGAGAAAGAAATTTAAACTTCAAGTACCTGAGAAATTATACGTTCCCCATCTTGATACACTTTCTCTCCTATAACATCCACTATCTTCATTCGCTCTGATGCCTGGAACAAAGAAGAAAATTAAACTTAATCATCTGTCATAGTACATCTCTGGTAAATTTTGTAGCCTTGAAATAAAGAGGCATTCACTAGACACACAAACATGCAGTATCTGGGTACTGAAAAATACAGCCCCTACAATGACCTTGTCATGCTGGACCACAGCTTTCAAGACTACCATAATTAGTAGGAAAAGAAAACTGTCTAGTGTCCTGTTCATGTGCTTTTCTTGCCCCAAAAGTTAACAAATAACTGATCTGTCTGGTTTAAAGAAAAAAAAAAAAACTTCCTCTAAGATTTAGTTGAAATTTGAATAAAACATTCAGAAAAACATCATAAGCTTCCTAAAAACAAACTCCAATGAGAAACACCAGCAACACATTTTCAAAATATTTTAGTCACCATATACTTGAATACTTGGGGGGCAGGTGGTCCCAGAACTCATTCCTACAGTGGAGAGAGGAAGGAGATGTGAAAAGGATACTGGCTCTACATTGTAAGCAGGGACTGTAACAGGATGCCCAGCAGCCGGGGCAAGAGGTACTAATCTGACATGCAATGAAGCATGCCTGCGTCTTCATAAACAGGAAGGGAAAAGAGGGAAAAGTTTCCCACTGCCCATCTAGAACATCACAAAACAATTTTATTGCTTCAGAGCAGCATAAAAAACATGAAGAAAGGAAGAGAATCTTACAGTTAAAATGAATATCTCCACAGATGATTCAGTTGCAATCCGTTCATTCCACAAATTCAGCTTAACCGAGCCCATGTTTGAGAAAGAGTTCTGATCCACACATGATTCAACTGCAGTGTGTCACGCAAAAAGCCATCCAGTGCTAATGAGTTATTTTTCTATATCTTTAAGTATTTATGAGTCATTTTTGCGCTCAAAAAAGCCACATTGATGGAAGTAGTTTAAGCCAAGCATTGAGGGAGGTGTTGTGCAATTTACCTCTTCCACACCTACCAACCTATGTCCAAAATAGTATCTATTACAGGTTGGTATTCACACCTAACAATACTTTGTGATTTTGTAATCTTCTCTCAAAGGGCTTAAAAACTCTTCTCAAGTACTAAAGCTTAATGCTGAAAAACATTCTTACCCTAATTGCAAAGCAGTTTGGTAAAGCTCCAAAAGCCCTTGGAAGATACAGGCTGAACCAGCAGCTCAGGAGTGGTAATTTACACATTGCTCCTAAAGTCATGCTCCACACACATCAAGATGACACCTCTCATTTTGCTCCCAGGTAGCAGTGCCTCCCTTTGGCCCATTCTTAGCTTACCTCTTGAATATCGGTTAAGGTTAAAGCAAGACCTACTACAGCCCACAGCTTTGTCTCAAATTTAAAATCATTCATGGCTGATAAAGGCCAAATATCCCAGTGATCATATCATCACGCCAACATCACACCCTCAAAGGAAACCCGAGCCCTAAGTTCCAATTTTCATTTAATACCTGTCCTCTAACATTTACAGATGGCTTTTGTTTTACGGGTTTTTTTGTGAGGTTTTTAAAAAAATCTTTACACAGACTGAGATAAAAACCAGCAAAACACTTACTGTGAATAAAGGCTATGAAGAAACAACCAGTGTACAACTTCAAAAATGCAAATTATGTTGTACAGTAAATGTGATACTAAAGAAGCTCTTAAAATTTTGTTCTAAGCAAAAATGACACAGATTTCTGATTAGCAGAAACACTGATTGCAGAGCTAATGCAAGAATTTGGTGCAGCTGTCTCTGAGAGGCTTTACCTCCAAGGATTTAAGAAGGGGCACAGACTCAATAAATAATTCATATGTCTTCCTCTTCTTTGCATTGTTTTTCAATATAATTCTTCTGAACGTCACTCGATCCTGCAAGAAACCACACAGAGAAATACATTATTCCTCTTTTCTGAAACACTCCCCATTTAAAGGGCTGACAAACATGAACTAATATTTACAACAAGCACTGGGTTTGAGAAGCCAGCTGTTCAGACGGTACCATACCATCACAATGGAGATTGTAGCTGCTCTTGTGAGAGGACCTGCTGCAATAATACACTGAAAACCAGGGAGCTGTAAGACCCGGTCCTTCTCAGACTAAAAATTGAATTCTTAAGTGCTTTTCTATCTTGTACTGTTTTTCAGGGTTGAGTTTTTGGGTTCTATTTGGCTGCTTGTTAGTATCTCTATCATGCTTCCACATAGAGTGAAGAAGTTACACTCTTCTTGCTGAACCTGTTGGAAACTGGAATTTCCAACACTTGTTAAGCAACTGCAGGACTCAGTCTGAATTGGATCTCCTCTACTTGAGTCACAGATTTCAAAAGCTGGAGATTTACACTGGTCTCAAATAGATCAAGAACAGAACATCAAACAGCAACGGGCTTGATTCACTCATCCACCTTCAAGGATCTAAAAGCCAGCTTTTGCAACAACTTCTCCCTAATTGCCTGCTGGCCACACGTACCATAAGCTCCTTCCTGAAAGATAAATTGTTTAGTTTGTTTTTGAAGCCCAAATATCGGGCAGGATTCCCGTCGCTCCCTGCCACCACTGCTGCAGGTCTCTTCTTTCTGCAGGCAGGGGCTGGGGCTGTGCAGGCTCCGCGGCCACCGGGCGGCACTCGGTGCCCGAGCAAAGGCAAAGCTCGCCCAGGATCCGCGGCTCCTGCCTCGGTACCTGCCGTGGCAGACATGTTGAGAGCTGCTTCTCACAGATCTGAATGAAATGCTTTATATTCCCACATAGCAAAGGCAGGGCTCAACCAGCAGCGAGTGCCAAGGGAAGGGAAGGGCTCTTGCCCACCAGGTATTTTTGTTATAGTGTTTGCGTGACAACAACGCCCATGGGCCCTGGTAGCACAGAATTACAAACAGAGCGAGAGGGTTGTGGAGTTCACCTTACACTCTGTGTAAGGCCATATGTGTAAAAATCAGAAACAAAACATCAGAGGGAAGGAGCAGAAATTTGTTTAGGAAAATGGTACCCAAAAAAATACATTTATATATACCACAGTTGGCAGAAACGTCCAGAGTCCTCAGAGCCACTCCTCTGAATCTCATTTTCTGAACACATTAACTCACAGCCTAGGAGAGACTTTGAGCTGTGAGGAGGTATCTTCATGTCAACAGTTTTATGGGATGCAGGCTGCAAATACTTGTAACTTGAAACAATAACCAACACAGGTGACACTAATGGAATATAAAAGTTGAAGGTGGTAAAAGATAAAGGGAAGGATGGTACTACTGTTATCCAGAGGAGAACAAGAGATGATAACACATGAGGAATTGTATTTTTGTTTGTTTTTAAGAAATTATTCAGTGGTAGAAAGCTCTTCAAATGTACGTGTTTGGAGAAGCAGAAAGGTGCAGAAACAGGGGAATTGCAAAAGCATAAAAATTTCAGAATTCATTTGTTTCAGAGTATCAGTGAGGGAGGAGAAGCAGCAGTATCTGAACAACAACAACAACAACAAAGGCAAAGCAGTGAAGGAAGAGTGTGTGATCATAAGGTTTCCCCCAGACACATTCAATAGCAAAAGCTGAGGACATTTCTCTGCTCCAGAAGAGACCCACAAAGCAGATAAGGTGCCTAAGCCTTACAGGCTTTTGTTGGCCTAAGTCTGAAATGCAGCAGGAGTAATCCACATTTCCTAAACGACTGATAACCCATGAGCTTTAGCACTAACTTCTGCAGACTAAAAAAAAAAAATTTATTGTAATATTTTGTGCCTGGTGTAATTTAAAACATGGCAATGGCAGAATAACTGGAAGAAATCACTTAAGTTTTAGGCAGGAAAATGCAGCCTTAGTTAATAAAATAGTCACAGGACACATGACTAGCATGAGGCCCCCCCTTCAACTACACCTTGCTAATTAAGTGAATGTAATCACAGAAAAAACCCCAAAATTAACTCAGTTTGTGCAGTGCTTGTCAAAGGCAAACTGGAACATAAATAATCTTCTCATTTTCTTCTTTTATGAATGAGCTCATTTTGTAGGTAGCTGCTTTGTTCTGTCTTTTTCAAGAAATAAGATTCTGACGTTACTCCATGGGTGATTTACCAAAATCTTTTCTTTCAGCTCACAAAGAAAAGGGAAGTCAGAACTTAGTTCTCTCAGCAAGTGCAGGGATTGCATAAGCAGGAGGTGTGTGGCTGCTTATCAGTCCTATAATCAAGGTCACAACACATGGTCAACCCGCAGCGATAGTTGCCGAGGAGCCCAGCACACACAGAAAGCATACAACACTTCTGGCTTCAAAGGCTTCGTTGATCACACAATCCACTTATTATGTGAGCCCTCACAGATGAGTAAGAGGGCACTGTGAAAATAACCCTATCTAAATAGTACAGAGAAAAGAACTAAAAAGGGAAACTAATGTCTATAGCTTCACATTCAATACTGCTGGGCTAGAGACAAAGCAACACCATCATTAAGCTTCGTATCTCCGAGGTCATGCTGACCTGAGAACCTCTTCCAGGGTAACACAAAAGGACCAGAAACATCGTGACAGTTTATTTTGAAGGAAAACAAAGCTTTGGGCAGTTTTCCTAGCTCTTCAAATTATTGACATCCTCAAGAAGATATTTAACACTTTCCCATTCCTCTTAAGGCAGACAAAATTGTAGGAAGGGAAGTTGAAAATAAAAGAATGTCATTTAGATATTGTTTCCCTCTCCCATAAAATATGTGCATTAATGCCTCCGCTGTCCTCTGCAGGATGAGAACAAAATGAGGCGTTTTTTTTTTCCCCTAACAAAAGCCACAATTACAGCAAAAGCAAAATAATAGAGAGACAGATAAAACTAGTTATATAGTTTTTACAGAGAAGTCATTCTAGAAAGGTGGCCAAAAAAATGCACAATGGGTCTCTTAAGCCAGGAAGTGAGATAACAGATCCTGATAAAATAGCTATTAGCACAAGAATCCACACCAGAGAAGCACTGGACACAGCAGTGTTTAAAATATTATGCATATGAGAGAAACTCCCTTTACTTACCAGTCCCCAAAGGGCTCCCTCTGTTGTAGCAACAATGGTGGCAGCTCTAGGAGTGTTGTACATCAATGCCAGCTCTCCAAAACTGCCGTGATTATCGTAGCGGCCTACACAGCGTGACTGGTTGTCTTTTGCTACAACAATATCATACAACCCCCTGGAAAACAATGGAATAGACACTTCTTACTAGACAACATTCCAGTACAAATCATAAAATCAAACTTTTTGTTGTTATACAAATAGACCTCTTATTGCTGTGTGAGATGGAACATGCTTTATTGAGCTTTCCAGTTGCCTGATACTAAGCTCCTTCTATCTACTCTGTTTTCACAATAATTCTCTTAATACAGCATTTCACTGCTGATAGATCTGGGCAAGATCTACTTGGTTTCCTCTGCATAATATCTTGACATCGCTATTTTAAGTGTCCTAGCCGGAGTGATTAAGTAGTTTCCTCACCTTTTAAGAGTATTTGTCTTTCCACAACATGTGCTATCCAGCAAGGCCTCTCTAGAGTGACTTGGATCCATCTACACCCCTTCTCTCAGTGACAGCACTGCTGTCCCTTTGGGATACATCCGATCCAACTGCTCACCCGCTCCTATGGTTCTGCCTCAACTCCAGCTTAAGGGTTTGACTACAACATAACCCCAGGATGCAACTGCAGCTTGTATCTGCATATGCCCATGCTGGAGTCGAACTACCTAGCTCTTGTATGGACAACAGTGATGCTGTACAAGCACAAAGATCACAGAAAGGGCTTTTCTTTACATACTTAAGAGACTGAGTGAGCTTTGCACTGCAAGCTGACCAGTCTTATTATGAGCAGCACATACTGATCCTCAGGCTGGAGAATCTGAAGTTAGTTCAGGGATGTTATACATGCCACATCTTTACACTATAGCACAGAGCTCTCCAGAGGCAACCATTTCGCATTTGGTATTTGTCTAATAGCCCCCTTAGGACCAAAACTTCTATCACTCTGTTCAACTTCTCACCCTGCTGCAATTCCAAGCATGCTGACACTTCAACCAACCGATTTTATCACCATTTTCATGGAGGTGTGGCTACTGAAGAACACGTTACAGCATGCAGTGTTCTAACTCGAAGAGCATCTGTTCAACTCTCACAAAGCCCAGTGTTCTCAGGTGTCACTGTAGGATGCACAAGCTCTAGAAACATGAGTAAACAACTTCCAGCAGTTTTGCAAAACGTTATGGGTTCCATTCTAGTCACACTTGCTTCTAATTAAAGCAGACAAGCTCAAATATTTTTAATTCCTTTTTTCCTCCTTTTTGTTATAGCTCACTTCTGAAAACAGGAAAGCTCCTAAAACTGCTGACATCTAGACAGGATCTCCAAACAGATCAAGAAGAAAGTGTTCAAGTACCAGAAGCCTCCTTGCACTTTGCCCGCAAAGAGCTGGAATTCGAAAGGCCTCGTCACCCTGTTCTCCAAGAGGCACACTTCCTATATTATAACAAAGTTAAGGGAACAGTATCCCAGAATTTACTAATACTCAAAAGACTGCTCTGATGAAGATGCCAGTACAAGCCCAGTGAGTCAAAGCTCAAGATACAAATCTGGCTCAAACTGCACCTACAGCAACTGCATATAAGAAAAAGGCTGTGCATTGAAAGGTAAACCTTTAGACATCGAACAAGTGTCTGTAACACCCTCAGTACTGTCTTGTGTTTGGAGCTTTAAAAAATAATTTTAAAATTCTGGCTTGACTAGCTTTGCTTAATTCTTGACCATGGCATCAGAGATCATTCAGAGACTAGCCACTAACCTAAGAGACTTTACAAAATATATCATTCCCTTGAGAAAAGCAGGTAGCAAGTGCCTTCCTGACTTTTTAAGCAGCTCAACATGCATATCATTTTCCCTAGGAGTTTAGATCTTTGTCAGAAGGAATGGTATTATCTCTCAGAACATCACTAGGCACGTAAGAAAAAAAAAAAAAAAAATCGTGAGAAATGGCAGTAGGTGAAACTGTTCATTGTAAACAAGTATGGGAACAGACTCATTGGTGAGATCTGCCTAGTATTAACAGCAGAGGGGCTTTCAGGATTGCTGATGGATAGCCCTGGGTTTGTTAGTTATCTTCAAACACTGCCACATGTACTACAGGACAGCTTTATGTCAGCTTCAATTGTAGGACATTCCACAAAGTGGACATTGCACACATCAAACAAAATATATCAAAGTGACAAAGCTTTGCACAATGACTTGAGAGTCTACTGTATCAATGTCTTTAAGACCCAGGGAAAAGTTTGGCTACTGGATGAATAGTAGATGGGCAAGATTGAGACATGTCAGAAGATCCAAGAAACGTAGTCTCTCTTTGTCACCCAGAACGCTAAAGGAGGAAGCTAGGCACATGAAGACTGCCTAACATCCTTACCAGGCACTGTGCCCTCTACTGCTTACTCACACCTAGGAGAGAGAAAGAAACCAACAACATGCAAACAGTAAACTAAATAAGGATTAGTTGTTGGAAAGTTTCACTAATTCTTATAATATTTAACAATTCTGAGAGACGCTAGAGGCAACAATCTTCAGAGGGTTTTCTGATCTAGAAAAGCCATCCATGAGCACTTTAAGCAAACGCAACAACTTCTTCCCATCCCTCAGCCTCAAAGTCACTTACTAGTGCCATTTATTTCCAAAGAACTACAGCCATGTAACCTTCAGCCAAGCATTCAGCTGTCTTTGGCCCAAGGACTAAATTCATGAGGCACCACTGGGTGACCTTGGCTCAGCTTTGTTGAGAAAACTGTTGCTGAGCCGTGACAGTCCGTGAGCTAAAGCTCTGCAAGATAAGAAGAATAAAAACACAGACCGAAGTGTAATTGTTGAGATGGTAATCGTTAGAAGCTCAAGGACTCAAAAGAAAAATACTGACATGAAAAAATATAAAACCCCAAGGAAAAAAAAGCAGCAGAAAAGCAGAAGGCGGCAACTCAGCAAGACTGTGGATCAGTCTGTTCCAAGAGGCAACAGAGACCAATGCTGCCCCTTCTGACTGATCACTGCTCAATCAGCAGAGACTCATCAAGTGCCTCCTCAGCAGTGACGAGCATACTGATGTTCAGCCATGCAGCACACTCATCCTAGCTCTCCCTTCCATGCCTTAAGCACTAAATAGCTGCTGCGTCCTCAAGTAGCACCTGTCCTGCCTCTGTGCAGGGTAAAAGATGCTCAGACAGAAGTGATCTGCTGAGGAAGTATTACAGCCAGAAGACTTAGGGGGAAAAAAGGCCTGTGCCAGAAAGCTATTCTTCTATGCAGTCAAGAAGCTAAAGAGTTACATCTGCAACACAAAGTCACTGTTCATTCAGACAGGGAGAAACTAATCCTCAAATACATTTAGGCATTAATGACTTATCTTAAAAGTAACAAGACACATCTACTAATGCCTTGAAAGAGCCAGAGTCCTCTGAATTTGCACCTGCAGGCAAATGGAAATACTGTAGCTTTCCATGAGCACCAGCATCCTGCCGTTCTTTTGCATGAAAAAATGAGGGGTTGGGAGGTGGAGAAGGACTGGAAAGGGAGAGAGGAGTATGGGGAAGGTTCAGAATTGTAGAATTCTTTCTGATAACTGAATAGCCAACACAAGCGCTGCAGCTGAATTGATGTTTACAGCAAAGGCTGGTATGCTTTATTGCTGGACAACACAGAGTTTAATTTCCTTCAATACATAGCCTTTTTGCAACATACTTTTGGCAACACATTAACGTTACGGCTGTATTATACCCTATGAGCAAAACAGAACAAAACCTTAAATCTGAAATCTTCCAACCCATCGATCTCTTGATAGAAAAAGAAAAAGAAAAAATGTTGTGGAATAGCATTACATCTGTAGAACGGAGACCATAAAAACATTACCTGAACATCAAAGATCAGGTTCTATTTCACTTTATTTTAGGCTAAAACTGTTAGTAGGAACAGCTTGTTAGTAACCAACAGGTTAAGAGCCTTACAAAAACAAATTAAAATAAGCTGACAGTGTCTAACATTTTTGAGAAGCTCCCAAACTGAGTTTAAGTTTCTTCAAGATTAGGAACCTCTGCTCTGCCTACATCTCATCTTTGTGGAGCTGGTGGCTTTGGCTCCCATGAGCTCTCATCTGCAGTACTTTATGCTCATCAGAGACAGCCTGATCTCCCCAGTGAACATGGCATGAGAAGAAACTTGTCCTGTCTATCCAAAGACATGGACTTAGTCTGAGGCAGAGCAGTTGAGGGAGATAACCAAGTGTAGAAATGGAGCACTGGTTTAGGTTAATGGGATGGTATGGCAGAGGACAGGGAACAGGCATATGGCCAGAATATATTTAAGGCAGCCTTATGTTCTGTAACTACACTAATCGGAAAGGGGAATTGCCCTAAAATGAATAAGGACCATTTTAAATGAACAATTTATAACCTAGAAATTCTTTTGCAAATTCCTTAAACACAGCATAAATGACAAATCAAAAGACAACACGTCTTAAAGAACTGCTTTGAAAGCATTTAATGCACTACTAATGGTGCCATTATTTCAGTGATAAGATAACAGTGTGTCAAAAAAGTAGTTTGCTAAGATTGTGTTCCACCAGACACTTATAATTCAGTCAATAATATTCTGTTTAATCTTACAGTTTTACAGAAGGAAATAAATGTGTCCTTAATTCTTCTTCAAATACAGTGATTAAAAGTAAAATTAGCCAGAATTTCTTCCAAAAGGGTAAAAGATACTCAAAATATTCATGTATACACATTTAATTCATGCCTGTTGCACATACATATGATCCACAAAATCATCATCTGAATTTGCTTCATGCAAGAAATTGCAAAATGGCACCTTAAACTCTGCAAATACAAATCACATAACCCACAGAAGCAAAGTAACCACAAGTCTCTCTAAAGTCAGTGATCAAAACTAATTGGACAAAGTCCAGGTTTTTTCACAGTAGCCACTACCATGGATTTTTATTTCCTGTATTCTCCTTCGCCAAAATAATCTCCTATCCCTTCCCTTTCCATATGGTTTCTTTTGGTGCCTTTCCCACTCCTTTCTGGAGAAGAAATACATCCTGGTCTAGAGATAGCATGTAGTATGACTGGTTTTAAACTACGTGTATGCTGATGGGCACAAAGCTAAGATGAACAAATCATAGGCCATCTCATGATGCAGCCCTTCCCTCAGAGAAAGTAGTATTTGAGTTTTTATGTAGTCACATAGAATGTGTTAAAACCGAGCAGTGTCATCCACTCCTGACAAATCTGACTGCCCCTGTGCAAATGATCCAAAAAGTCAATGAAGGCCTAAAGGGCCAAATGGAAACATCAAAGGAAGATGCAGTGACTGCAGAAAGTAAGAAACTGTCCTGCAGTAAGCATTCCCTGGCATTTCTAAGAAACTGAAAAGAAACACACTTCATATGTCAAAGGCAGAGCTGCTTACCGCTCAACAACATAAAAGTTGTCTCCGTCATCACCTTGGTCAATCACATGTTCCTGAGGTTTCACCTTCCTCTCAAACATGGCATCAAGGACCTGAGACAGCTGCTCCTATAAAACAGGAGAGAAAAACACACCAAAAAGACTCTCAGAAAATACACCTTAGCTTTTTTTTTTTAGTAATATTCTAGTACCTGAAGGGTGCCTATAAGGCAGCAGGGGAAGATCTGTTCTCAAGGGTTTGTAGCAACAGGACAAGGGGTAATGGTTTTAAGCTAGAAAAGGGTAGATT
>JAVSBS010002617.1:38078-50190 GCA_033124195.1 Coracias cyanogaster | reverse complement strand
ATGAATGTATTTGCTGACAGGTAGTTTTAATTATGAAAAAAATGTGTGAAAATTGGTATTAAATTTGCCAGAACTACTCATCTAGGAAGAAGAATAGAGTCGCAAAAGTAAGTTGTTTTTCACTCCTTCTCTTTTTCACTATTCAATAATGTGGAACACTTTAAATATAATGACTGAGGAAGCCTGACTCTCCTCATCCCAAGACTAAAATTTAAGAGTAGATCTTAATCTGCAAGGCAGGAAACGTTTTTGGGATATCAGAGAAATGTATTTAAAATTATCAACTGTCTAATTTGATCCAGACATCTCAACAAATTGTTGCAGTTCTCATCTGCAAGTCATAGCTTGCAGTTATGAAGTACTCTGGTATGGGTCTTTGTTCCTTCTGGAGCTCTTTCACTTCTGTAGAACTCTTAAGTGTTTATGCACTTGAGAGTAGCTCAATTAGCACAGATTGGTTTTGAAAAAGAGCCAAGACAGAAAGTATTCCCCTCTCAAAAATAATTTGAATCTTGATGTCTAGAATATTCTTATAGAAGATGGGAGATATAAGTTTCAGCCAGGAGAAGGAACTGAACCTGGGATTTCTATGTCTTGTAACCTCTGGGTTTAAGTAAATTGAATGAATATTCAATTTTTCAATGAATATTTCTTCTGCTACAAATATCCAAAAGTTTCTTTCCAGCTTGAATAGAATGCTATATTTGATAAAAAGGAAGCATCTTCAAATTTTTGTGTCTCAGGAAAAGAAAAAAAAGATAACATTTTATTGTTCAACCTGAAATGGTTCTTATATATTAGATTTTTCTTTTTTTACCTGCCAACTGAAGAATCCATTTGAACAACCCTAGATCAATCTTCAGATGTGTTTTGTGTTCTAATGATTTTCAGCATCCAGAAACCACTTGCCTTTGACATGCACCACAACCTGCCTGTTCTTATTTTAAAAAATCACCTAGAAGCTTTTCTAACACTAATGTGTTTATATTGCATAGAAGCAATGAATGCAAATTTTCAAAAATTCACAAAACAAAAAAAAGTTATCAGTTTGCCTTCTGATGTTATTTAAAGGTTAAAACAATGTAGGGGGAAAAAAAGAAATAAAATAATAAAAGAAATTCAAATACTTTGAAAGCAGAAAAGCTTTTTAGATTTGCTGTCTACTACATCAACTGCAGTGAGGCCCACATACTTCAAAGGTGACAAAAAAACCCCAAATATTTCAAGTGCTATCACACACCACTACTATGTTTTAGAAATCTTTAGAAGATTCCTGCCACCTGGAGAGTGGAATCCCATTACGATAAAATGTACTTTTTTGTCTTCCATCTTTTTTGTCTACATTATGAAACAATTGCAATTGTATGTTTTTAGGTATGACCAAAATATTTTTGTTCATAAACTCTTATCTAATTTATTTCCATCTTAATGTAATCTAGTTAAAACCTAAACCTATAGTAAAAAGATTTCAATCTTTTGCAAGAAAAGTTTTTGAAAAATATTTTGAAAATACCTTCCCTGATAAAGGGTATATTTGGAGAGATATAAGATACAAAGTTTAGTTTAATAATTGATGAATATCCAAAGTGATTATTCCCTCCTTAATAGACGGCAGTAAATTGAAAGCAGTGATATAAGACTGAAAGTGTGGTAGGAAGAAGTAACATTCCTAAAAGCAGAGATTTCCTAAAAAATGTATCTTGCAAAGATTTTTGCAAAGGTGATAAACTCAAGTACTTAGAGCCATTTCTAGAACAAGTAGCATAAATGTAAGCTATGCTCTGCATTGCCAAATATCTTCTGTTAGTGTTATTGAGGAGATAATAAAGTAAGACAAATCCATTGGTTTTCTAAGTGCTTTTTGTGTTCCTTTCTGGCCATCGTTGTCCAGCCTCCTTATTACTCCTTGTATTAATGCTTTTAGACCTCTGATGCTACTTTGCTTCTATATTCAGCTTCCAAGCCATAGGACTGTGTTGGTGCTGAAAAGCTGAGGTGGAAAGCAGGCCTTACAGAAATGTTCCAAGCATGTAGGGAGAAGTCCCTGTACCCTCAGTGAATGACTGTGGCTAAACCCAGAAATTTATCCATGTGGCCCAAATACCTCACTAGTGTGAATGATTGATTCAAATGATCAATAATTTTGTATGCTTTGCCACTACTCTTTACCACACACTGGGTATAGTTAAAATAAAATACTGTCAAAAAAAAAAAAAGTTATCTTGTGTCTGAGACACCATTGCTGCATCCTTCAATATGTCTCATGTTACCTTTCAATTTTAAATTTCAGAAGTCAACTTTTTTGCATATTTGCTGTTTTGAATTTCCAAGATCAGTCAAGCTGGCAGATATGCAAACCAATTTAATTCTGCCTGGCACCACAGTTCTTTTCCTGGCCCTCGAATGCTATTCTTTGAAAGAATTGAACCACAAAAGCAAAGCTTACTCACTACTGGACAACACATGTCTTGTCTGGAAACAAATGTGAATGTGCCTGCCAGCTGTTAATCAATGTAAGACAGAAAAATAAATGATTTAAAATACTTGGGAGACTTGAATATAGTAGTACCCTTCAGATCTCAGCAAAATGTACAGCTCTCTTCCCAAATATGGCTCAATGCTCACAGCACTGCTTCTAATCTTATTTTCATATTTCAAGTATACATTTTTGCAAAAACGTTCTTTAATCATATTCATTATAAATGTGAAAGCTCCACTTGATGTTTCCAGTCAACTAAACCAGTGCAGAAAAAATGAAAACATTTATTACACCCATCTCCTCTCAAGAGTACCACTGTGGCAGCAGTTGACATGATCTGAATCTCTGAAATGTTACTAGCAGTGAAAATAGAATTCAAGTAAAGAATGTTTGCTGCATGATATGGAACCACCTCTGCCTGAATTCTAAATCATTGTTGGTTCTCTCTGTTACCATGAATTGACATTGTGTTTGATAATTTGTATTTAAAACTGAGCAAGTCAACATTTTCTGAATTAAATAAATAAATAAAATAATAAAAAAAAATGCTTCAGAATGGGACATCCAGAAAAGGTGATCAACAGCAGAGTTATTCTGTGGCAACTGCTGTTAGTTGCTATATTTTAGATTTCCAGCAATCACTCTGAAGATAAACAAAAGAACTGAAAATTTAATCAAATCTAATAAAAAATTACCATTTATATATCAGTATTATACATACACTCATATTCCGACACTGTACTATGCATAAGTAAACAAAGTAAAGCAAAGTTTCAAAAATAGCAAATATCTTGCTATTTGTCTGCCTTTCTGTAGTTTTACGTCTAACATTTTTGACAACTTTAATAAAAGTCAAACTAGAAAAGAATCAATAGAATAAGATTATATTGGTATGACCAGAATTTAACATAAATATTTACATGGATACTATTGAACTGGGGGAGCCCACCCTAAAGGGTGCACTCAGAACTGGTATTTATGGAAACATGCCAGTTCTCATAATAGCCCTGATGAAAATCTGTTCATAAGGGCAAATAAGGAGCTACAGTTGTTTGAGTCCTTAAAAAAAAATGAAATGTAGGAAATGTTTCAGCCTACTTACACTCACAGTTTGGTAAAGCATCCTTTAGAAGTTGTATTTAGACATCAACTAGACAGGCTGAGAGAGTTGGGGTTGTTCAGCCTGGAGAAGAGAAGGCTTCAGGGGGACCTTATAGCCACCTTCCAATACCTGAAAGGGGTCTATAAGGAGGCAGGGGAAGATCTGTTCTCAAGGGTTTGTAGTGACAGGACAAGAGGTAGTGGTTTTAAGCTTGAAAAGGGTAAATTTAGCTTAGAAATTAGGAAAAAGTTCTTTAATATGAGAGTGTTTGATTACTGGAACAGGTTGCCCAGAGAGGTGATGGAGGCTCCATCCCTGGAGACATTCAAGGTCAGGCTTGATGGGGCTCTGAGCAACCTGACCTAGTTAGAGATGTACCTCCATATTGTATGGGGGTTGGACTAGATGGCCTTTAGAGGTCCCTTCCAACCCAACACATTCTGTGATTTTATGATTTGTTGCTGGACAAGGGGAAGTTCATTTGACCCGATCTCGATACTGAAGTGCAACATCCATTGCCTCATTTTTACTGTATGCAAATACAAGCAACACTGATACTAAACGCTGATTTCCACTAGGACCTCACTTGTTTCCAGCTTATTAATATAAGTTCAATAATGCAGACACACATAGCTACTGCCATTACAGAAGAGCTATTATCTCAAATTGATGTCCAAATGGCTTCACTTATGCATACCATTTCAGTGCCAAAGCACATGCGTACAGCAAGCTCTCTCTTGGTATAACCTGATACAGCTTCACTGCAACGGATACATATTGATTTATGTCAACAGTACATGGATTTCATTATCATAGAATGCTTTGGGTTGGAAGGGACCTTTAAAGGTCATCTAATCCAACCCCGCTACAGTGAGCTGGGACATCTTCAACTACAGCAGGTTGCTCAGATGTACGTATGTCCAGAAACTGCACCACAATTTATTAGTAGCTTATTTGTACAGTCACCAAGAGCCCCCGTCATGATCAGGACTGTACTGAACAAGGCTCTACACAAACAGAGCTATTGCCCTATCTAGATAGTCTGTGTCCTAGAGAGCCTGCAAATCCAGCAGAAGACAAGATCAGGTAGATACAGACATGGAGCACATACAGAAAATGGGATAATGCTGCTCTGCACAGCAGACTCAAGCTAGGTTTGTCTGCTAAGCCATGACTAAACTTTTTTTGTAGGCAGCACAGTCAGGGAAGCTGTTAAAGCCAAAATGATGCCATATAAATGTCTTGCCTCAATGCTGAGATGCTTTACCATCTCTGTTACCCCAAAGTCCACTAGCAATAGACTTTCATTGCATTTTCAATGACCAGATGTTCAAAGTTGAAGATGCAGATCACAGCTGAGTCTCTAAAAATATACTGCATGAGCATGCAAACTAGTCTTTATGCTGCTAGATACACTTAAAGTATTTACAGTGCTTCTTAAGTTGGCAATAATCATTACAGCATCTGTAGGCACCACTATATTGAAAATATTGCCTATCTTTTCACCAGAATCATGTTTTCTTGTCTTTAGTTTAAATATCAGGAGAGTTTTTAAACAAAATCATTGCATGAAAGCCATTTATTTCCAGCACATATTTCACAGCATGCATTTAAGTAACAGTTGTCAGAAAACAAGCAAGGCAGATTTTTAAAAGCTTTTTTAAAAATACTGTAACCCAATAATTCTTTATTTAGAGGATAAAAAGGCAAAGACTTATTTTAAGTAAATAAAACACTGAACTCTTCTGTCCCTAAAAGGACAAGCTTTGTCAGATTTCTGAACTAAAAAACCCTCTTGGTTTAAATATAGTTACTGAGCATGTTCAGGGGCCTTGCTGGTAAGGATAAGAGTCACTGTTCTCATCCAGTACAAAATTCAGTTATAACTAGGGTTCTACAAACTCATTTATAGGACATGGTGGACCCTACATGATACATCATACAGAGCTTTTAACAGAAGTTATCAACTCCCTCAGCACTCTATATGAAACATAAATCAGGTTTATCATCAGGGATGCTCAAAATCTCAGGATTAAATTATTTACTATTTTTCCACTGTACGTGATCAGGTTACTTACAAAAGGAACCTTTAAAACATCTTACATACATAGGCTTAATGACTATCCCTGCACAGTAAAAGGCCAGTCTTGGAAAGGACAGCTTTCAAGGAAACTTTGACAGAATGTCAATTCCTCAAGCCTGCTGCAATCCAAAGCTTTCAACTATTCTGAGAATTCAGTTTGATGACTCTTGGGGTTTGTACAGCAACCAAGAACTGGGAGAACTTCCTGGGTTTCAGGAAAAGCTAAGCAGCGTTTCTTAAGCCATAAACTATCACATCCATCCTTTCACATCTCAGGCAAAGCTCAATGACTCAAACCAGGAAGCTGCAGGGACCATCACTTTCATTCTTTCCCAATCTGCAGCAGAGGTGTCAGTTGTGTTTTCATGGAAACACCAGAACAGAGATGAGATGCATTTTTTCTATGACCTCCGAGAGGCTGGATTAGATGATCTCCAAAGGTCTGTTCCTGAACTATCCTATGATCCTCTTTAAAAAAAATCCATACCAGTTAAGATTACTAAATGTGAGCAGTAGAGACACTCATCATTAAAACTCAGTACTGAGACAGTAATTAATAACCCACTTCAGCAATAAAAATGAGAAAAGAATAGGAACAACCTAAAAACATTACTTTACTCATTTACAGAAAATTCACTGACGCATTGGCATTTAAGAAAAAGGTGCAACTATCTGAAATAATGCACATATGGATAGTGTTCAATATTACAATTGTGTAAGTAATTTCTTTTTTAAATTGCCCATCAAATTAAAAACTGTTTCCTAGGGAAAATGAAGTCAGGTGCAATGGTACTCAACAGCAAATAGGGGAACAGAAGCAAAATAATTTAAAAAAATAATGCAACTTTAACAGAAAAAACCCTGAATAATCTGACAATCATGGTAACTGACAATTTTACTTTTTTTTTTATATTGTTCATTAATTGTAGATATCCAAACATATGTCCTAATCCAGCCTGCATATAATTAATAATTCATGAACTATCACAATGCAAACAAGTGTCTGGACTGTTAAATCACCTGTACTTACAAATCATTAACTCCAGTTAGGATTTCCTTAAAAACGGTATTACCTGATCTAGGTTTTTGAAGAGCAGGATATCTTTGCACGCTTCCTGCAGTCTGCATCGTTGTTCATCGGTTTTTGGATGAACTACCTTTAACACAAAATAAAACAAAACTGTCTTGACAACAAAGAAATATGATTACAGACTGAACCTTCACTTCAGAGGGAAAAAGCAAAACACAATTTACAAGTGTGAAAGTATACAGTTCTTCCTTGCTGTTTGCATGAACAGTATTTATATATAAACGTACAATGGAAGACAGAATGAAAGAGACATAAGAAATATATTATGCTGACAATGAATACATGCAAAATAAGTCAAGCAAGACATGAAGGAAGAGGATGCCTTTTTCTTTGCCTTCCCTTCTAACCTAGCCACAGATACTGTCAAGGCTTGAGCATTTGGTCCGACAAAAAGGTCAACGGTTTTCTTTCTAAACTCTGGGTATATTAGTCCCAATATACTCATTGTTGGCAGACAGGCAGTTTGTAAGATTTATGATAGATATGTATCTAATAACAGAAGTTATCTAAGAAGCATATTTTTTTTGCAGCAACATTGTTTCAATAAAAGCATTGATTCCCGAGTGATTTTTTTTGTTACTTCTTTCCAATTACAAACATCTCATCAGGTTAAAGGAATGAACACTGTGTCATAAAAACATTTATACATGTGTCTGTTGGGGGCTAACTATGAAAACATTAAAAATATTAATTACCTCACATGCACCACATTAACTATATTTTTGGAATAACAAGGATTCCAAAAAACAGTTACATTAGCAGCAATTTCTAAAAATCCATTGTCCAAAGTTGAGCAGATCTCAGATCCTTGTTTTAAAAGAAAATTTAATATTGAATCAGCAGTCATGGAAACTAAGACTTTTGATGGAATAAATGCGTCCAGATTTACAAACATTTGGATGATCAGACACTCATAGTATTTTTTTTTTTGGTAGCATCTTATTTATGAAGCATCTTCTTTTTTCAGATAAATTCAACTTAGATTTTCATGGCAGAGCGTATGCACCCTTGAGATGGAATCTGGAAATGGAACACTAGAAGCTGAGAGAAAACTTTGACCCTCACCAGCCAGGCTATAGGATTTGCTCACATAAAAGCATCTCTAAATAAATACTACAATTACAGTATCAGGACTTGCAATTCCTGGAAATTCCCAACTTTCAAAAAATAATAGAACAACAGGTGGCCACAGTCTCAAAATATTACAACAAAGTATTTCTACCCAGGCAGAACTGCTTTGACAAGAAAGGCAGTAAAAAGCATGTGAGGAATTTTAAGCACCCATGAAGAAACAGCTGTGGTAAAGCTTAACTAATTCTTCACAACAGCATTGATGCTATAGGAATTGCCTCAACAAGCCTTTAAGATAATTAATTAAGGAAAATATCCAAAATGTTAAAGATGGTCGACTTAAGCACAGCTTTCAAGTCCTTTGAAGTAAAATTATATTAAACCTATAGCGATTAAAAATGCGCACAAGACAAAGTGGCCCTAAATTTCCGAGCAATGTCCCTTTGTCAATGTCAGCATACCACACAGCCTCTCAGAATGAAAGGCACAAGTGGTAGGGAAAAGGTGATGTAGAGATGTCTGCCTGTCAAGCTGTAGAGAGAACCAGGCATGATGCAATTCATTCACTCTTACCCTTTGCTCTGTGTCTTCTTCTTCTTCATCTGGATTGAAAGCTTCAGCACAAACTTGGAAAAAGAAGAGAGAAGAAATTAGCAAAAAGAAGCAATTACATGAGAACATCAAACAAATCAAGTTTAAATTCCTTTCTTCTATGTTTTATTTTCCTACAAGAAAAACGAAATCACTTCTGGGTTTATGTCGTTGTAGTGTCAAGAGGCTTAAATTCTGTCTATTCTCTGAGCAGGCACAGCATGGCTGTTCTCTGACTCTTGCGTAAAAAAAAAATATCTGAAACTTGCAATAGAAAATAATCTTGCCTAGCGAATACCCCAAAGCATACACACATTTCCTTTCAGTTCTTATCAAAGCATAACAATCTCCATTCAGATTCATTTCCAGATATCTTCTCTAAAATGCGGCGGAAAAAATACTGCAGCTACATTGCTTTGTTCTTTGCAGTGCAATATATATAGCAAAACACAATAAAGAAAAAGAAATAAAAGAGTGCAAGGAGGCATGTGGCACTCACTCCACCTCAAGTCAGATTTGCAAGTGAGTATCTATATTTTAGGGTTTTTTTCAATACAGAGAAATCACCTTCACAGGGAAATTAACCCAGGAAACAAACAATCAGCTTGACCATAGTATATTCTACAACAAAAAATAATGTTTAGCCCCCTCCCCTATATGCTCCTATATCCTACATTTTAATTGAATGTCAAGTTGTGATACAAAAACAACTTTCAAAAATACACAAAGTGATTTTAAAAAAAAGAAAAGGATAAGAACATTTGTGAAAACCATAGACTGTGGTGCATAGGAACAAGGCTCTGCCAAATATGTCACTATAACTACAGAATCAGCTGTAAGAAAGGCAATGATAACGATGAGCTTCTAAAATTTTAGACCATTTTTGTTCAGTTTTAATATTTCAGTAAAAGCTTATCTTCACTTAACAGCTACACTGTTACACAATTTTACAACACTAAACACAGACATCTTTGGCTGCCAAAAGCCAACGTCTCTAGTTCAGACTTTCTTATTAATTTGTGGACATTTGCAGTTCTTAACGTCAAAGTGAACTCTACATTCTGACCAGCTGTATAGTCAGCAAAAGTGAGAGTTGGCCCTGTTTTCATCTAGGTCTGCTCTTACTCTAAAAAGGGTGGTCTTACTTCTGAGGCTATACGTTACTTGTAAAATTTTACAAGGAAACACAGACAAGCATTTTTCTTTGTACTTCACCCAGCATCCTGACAATACTGAAGACTTGGCAGAATGCCCAGAAGCTCACTGCAGTGACATCTAACTGCTGAATGGACTTAGAAAGTATAAATAAAATAAGCAGATTTTAAAATAAATAAATAAATAAATAAAGCTAGAAGGCCTAGCATCCAGCAACTTGCAAATAATTTGAAAAGCATACAGGATTATTGACCTTGTCATCATGCTTTCAAGAGGACTATAAAAATGCACAAGTCCAGCATAATTTGCTAGGAAAAGATTTTCTTGGGTTTTTTCCTGCCTAAAAGGTCTTTCCTAGCAAATTAGATTTTAATTCCTTTTTTCCTGGAAATGTTGAAGAGACTGGAATTGAAAACAAGCATTCTATTTATCAAACTACGTTGTAAAAAGCCCAATAATGTAATCATTAGGCATTTAAAGAGTAGTTATTGCTCAGACAATAAACCCAGCATCGTGCTGCCTCTTCTGGTTTGCACCATCTAACAATCCAGAAGCAGTTTATTAGCACCTACTGCACACACATGCTTTTAGTTGAACAGAACGGTCCACCCACATTTAGGGCAGATACTTTTCAAAGGATAAACAGCATTCTTGACAGCTGAAAAAAGTATAGTCCACCACACACTCCAAAGATGATGGGAAGGTAGATGCCTACAAAGCTGCAGAACTTGGACTGATAGGAAAAGACCCACTTAATGTGCAATACAAAGGCACTAACAAAGAGAACATTATTAGCATTTTGGTGTGAAAGCTTTTCTCTGCCTTTCACTTTACAGTAAGGACCAAAGCCTATTGTGAAAGATTTCGATTTTCCAATAAGGAACATTTTCTTAGAAAAAAGGGTTGGCGGTTTAAACTGTATGGTGAAACTGGAGATGAAAATTAACTTTATTCTTTACAACCAGCATATCTTATCAGCAGCTAGAGCTCAATTCTTTATTACACACTACAACACATACTATAAATGCACTTCTGTAGGTTTCTGTAAGTACTTGGTATATAAGCACATTCAAGCCATGCATCTATGAATTCAGAGATCACTGCACTCCACTATATCATTCTATCATTCACATCCTCAAAATTAAGCTGCAAATTAGATTTTGTTCCCATCTCAGCTGCAGGGAAGGTATTGCTAAGAATATGCATCGGAATTGAGAAAATTATCTTCAAGATTTCCTTGGGAAAATAAGTTTAATTACCATGGCAAAGAAGATAATATTAGAGCAAAACCTTATCTTAAAACATGCAGCAATCAAAACTCTGCAACTTTAATATCAAACCGCTGGGATTTGTACATGTAAGTCTTCCCTATTTTATAGCCAGGACAATTGAAAACAGCTTCATAAAGCCCGCTAAGGATCCACACTAGGACTTGGTGCCCTTCCCTTACACAAGGAAATAACTTCCATAGTGCTATGAATGGACACCACAAATACAACAAATATGGGACAAAAATACTACTTCTTCCTATGCCGTGGCATAGAAAGCCCTCCCATTATACTTCCCGTTCTTCAACCTCCTGTTGGGATTTCTTTTTTCATATAGCAGTGGTAGGGCAGACATTCTGGACTTCAACTGACAGCTCGGATGACAGGACTTGATTTACTTGCAGGCAGGGCTGTAACACTTAATGTAACGTATCCGTTGTGTGATGGTTAAAAAAAGGGGAGAGGCAAAACTGATCAGTTCTGACCTCAAGCTTAAATTAACACTGTGATATGCTGGGAAGCCCACAGAAAGCTTTTCAGCCTACACACATTGTAACAACCAACAGCTTTTTCCAAATCTTTTAAAACATGACTAATGCAAAGAGAAGGCGAACATGACGTCAACACCATCCTGTGGTTTATGTTGCAACATGTCCAATTTTTCTTTCCACTATTTTTAATTGGTAAATTACCTGTGGAAGTCCGTACCGGTGAACATATTACCTGTCAAGATCTGTGTGTCAGTCTTACCTTCAATCTGTTTCACGTCACCTGAGCTCAAACAGTGATGCTTCTCTGTTCTTCTGACTGAGAAGAACCCCCGTAACTATCCTAAACTCTGTCACCCCCTGCCAGAAATCTATGGAAAGCTGATTTCAGGACTCCTAAAATTAGTCATTTGCAGGTTACAGCACAGCCATTCCAAGTGAAAAAACCATTTGATCTTTCATCTTAATGGAGTGCGAACATACTTGCCCCACAATTTTACATGACTGAATTAAACTTTTAACTATTTCAGTATCCCAGTAAAACAGGCACTTGAAGGAAAGCCTATTCTCACAACATCACCCTGAAAAAATACATGTGTTGGTAGCATCTTTTCAGACTCATTGACACAGCAGCTGGAAGGGAACTCTCTGAAGTTCACCCAGTCCAACCTACCCCTTAAAGGAGAGCTATCTGCAATGCTAAACTGGTTCTGGCTTGGGAACCTCCCTGAGCAAGGACGGCACATTATCTCTCTGGCTAACCTGCTCCACTGCCCTTCTGGGGA
>JAVSBS010002617.1:0-27969 GCA_033124195.1 Coracias cyanogaster | reverse complement strand
GACCTAGTTAGAGATGTCCCTGCTTATTGTATGGGGGTTGGACTAGATGGCCTTTTGGGTCCCTTCCAACCCAACACATTGTATGATTTTATGATTCTATATGTTACACAGCCAAACACGCTATACATGAGTAATCCATTCATTACATAAATTTCTAGGGGAACACCAAGCTCCCACTTCTCTTTCTCCCATGTAGCATTTCCTGGAAAAGGCTGTTTCTCTTCATGAGAACACTATTTTACCACTCTGCACTTCTATAAATAATTCCATGAGCATGATTAGATAAGTTCCCCTTTTCCAGGATGACCCTCTTGCACTGCCTATGGAGTTTCTCACTACCCCACCCACAGACCCTTGCTTTGCTGGCTGAATCTGTGACCAGCACACAAAGTCATGTTTCTCTGGTCAAAAAGCAAATGGGATTCCCTGCCGAGCATTTATGACTGTCGAACCGCCTGGAAGAGCTTAATGCCAAGCAAGCCAACACTTATCCCTCCCCCTCAGGGAACACATCAGCCTGGGAGATGAATAAGTAGCAAACCTTGCAGAAATGGGGAGCGTAAGTGAGCGGAACGAACCTCTGTTCTCAGTACTACAGGGTGAGAAAGATGAAGTAGTATGTGAGAATGTGCTACTATCACTTATGGGATATGAAAGCAGTGTCACTGCTTTTGGTCAACTATTTGAGAAATCTAGAAATAAACCCCTTCCCTCTTCCTGCCGAAAAGAATATAAACAAGGTATGTTCTAATGTACAAGGTCAGCTTGACCTTTCTAACAGATTACCATTTGTCAAACAGTTTTCCTAAATCCTGATTTCTTGAAGTATTTTACTGAGGTACTACATAAGCTAGAAGTAGAAAAAACTTGCTCAAAGTTTAAAAAAAAATTAAAAATACACTTCCTGACCAATTCTTGCCATGTGTCAGAAAATTTGTATTTTGAGTAAGCCTGAAAGAATAACAGCTAAATATTTACAATCATTAAAGAAACATTTGCCAGTACAGTCAAGAGCCTCAGGTTTAGATGTTTCATAACTAAAAATAAACATCTAAATAAAAATTCAGTAATCATTACAACAGTTTTTTTTCTATGGGTTTATGTAGTCTTGGAATTTGCATTAGTGTACCAAGGGAATCATGATCATCCTATTATCTTTAGGCAGCTAATCACAACTGACCAGGAGTAATTTAATATTGAGGACATTAATAAAGCTGTTTAAAAGAGACCCTGTAACTCCTATGTACAAGAGAGGGTCACAAACAATTGTTAGTCTCCAAGAAATGTATTAGTTGAATCATTTACCAGAACAATTATTAGTCCATTCTAAACTGTATATATAATGTAGGCAATTATTGTATTTTCCTTTAATTATTATCTTATTTCTAACTTTCACTCTTGAACTACCAAACAATGGGAACAATGCCATAATTCCCTAGACAGCCAAGTGCTTAAAAGAAAAATTTTCTTCAATATGTCCTTTGTTATTTTTTAACTACTTCTCCTATTTTGTTATTCCAGAGTACTGTAAATTTACAATTTTATGCATGTAAATATGCATGCAAACAATTTAGCTCTGCTCTTTACACCCCTTACAAACTTATGCTGCACTGAAAACATGACAATATCCAGTAGGACTGACAAGTTGCAACACAGGCTAGCAGAAAGTTCTTCTGAATAGAAGACCAGAAAAGAATATACTAAATGCAATTACAGGAAAATTGTGTTTCAGCTTTTCTTCTCCATGGTTTGTTCCACTTTACTTGATTAGTTAAAACCAGATGCATTTAGATACTACACTGAGTAATCCATAATGCAATGTTGGGTTTCTATTGTTGGGCTGGTTTATACAGAAAAAAATATAGTCTATAAAAATTGCAGAATGGAGTTCCTTAAAACCTAACACATCTAACAAGGCAATCAAATCAAATTCAGAGCACCAAAACAAACATATCAGTCATTCATTTCATGCAAGGGATTATGAAACATGGTTGCCTGTGACAGTAGGGGACTAAATTCAGTAACCCAGGAGAACCTGCCAGTCTCGTTCCTATTTGGGTAACTTCTTGACAGACACAGCAGGTATGGAGCGCATCAGGAAGCCAACCAACCAGGTAATGCCCCCTCAAACTCCCAAACCAGTAGGTTTCTACAGTTTTCCTGCCAAGAGAAGGAAAATGGAGTCTCCCTGTATATGCATGGATGCTGTTTGCATCTCTTCCGCGCTTTAACAAATCCCACATTGATCGTGACCTGCACAGTGTATATATATAGAAAGCGGAGAAAAAAAATTTTTCTTGGGAAAAGTATTAATGCACAGGAATCAAATATACGTATTCTATTAATGTTTGTCTCCATGAGAATGCTAACATGTACTGTGAACTCTCAATTATTCTAGCTCTTCTTGGAGCAGCAGAGTTATTAAGCATCTAAACAGTCCTCTTTAATCTAATTGCATAAATTAGCAATTCAATTTTACATTTGCTGTTTAGTTGTCCACATTAACCTTTAGACCTCTTCAATGAAGGAACCTGTTTTTTAACTAGGAGTAGCTCGGTACTGTAAGAGCACCGATATTACATTTCAGTATTAAAGATCCAAAACAATTATCACTACTCTTTGATTGAGGCTCAAATTTTAAATTCAGCAATAATTCAGCCTTCATTTAAATTTCAATCTGAGATTTACTCACTTCTCATTTGTAAGATTTTAATCCATCAGCAGGTTCCAGGATGAATTAGTTTAATTAGCAGAGAAATTAAAATGTCTTGGTATTCTCCCCATTAAGATACTTTACAATGTATGACTTCCAATATTTACCATCAGAATATCAAACTCCATCATTCAAGATGCAGTTTAATTTTGCCTAAATTCCTCATGTAATAATACACTAAAACTAGCAGCACTGACAATTTGTAAGAGCCATTAAGTTCTCATTATACTCACAATTACTTATATGTAGAGGCATAAATACACAGTCTTTAATCATACCCAGGCAACTGAACTGCATGGGTATAATGACATTTTGCACAAAATTAAGCACATATTTATCTCATATATATTTATAAGCCATATATATTATCAATAATGCCTCACCATACCAATCCTACCAGAGAACATGTCAGATAACATACAAAGGTTACAAACCAAGTAAACTTGAACTGAAAACTAAAGAGAAAACACTGAACACATTGGTACTTTTATAAAGGCATTTTTCAAACCAGAACCATCATGACTTTCTAGACCAGCCCAATGTTACAATTAAATATTTTAATAAAAAGTAACATACACAAAGCAATACACACTGCACCTTGAATTAAAAACGAATACAATTAATACAATACCTGCTCATCTACACATAACATTGTGTTCACATGATACTGTTCAAAGACAAATTTTAAAAGAATGTGTTGGGAATAACAGCTACTCATTAAAGTATTTAATATTGGTTAAGACAGAAAACAAAGAAAAAAGTATAATCTGCATCTCCAGAACAAGTGAACAGCCACAAATCCAACAACTTTAAATACCAGATGCACAAGCAGCTTATGAAGAGGAGACACCCCCCATATTTCTGTATTCTAACCAGAAATAAAATTCTTAGCAACATGGAAGATTAGGAGATGTATTCCAGTAGAATGAAGCGGCCACTTTTTCAACCCACTGCAAAAGAAGCCTTTGCCAGAAGTATTACGTTCCATGAAAGTTCTGGAGTTTTTCTGGACACAATCATTACTAATGATGAAGTTGCTTCAATAGTCTGTGATCATCCACAGAATTGTTTTCTGAAATACTCTCAGTGTTGTTGCCCACTGGCTTCTACAGTGAATTTAGAAGTAATTCTCACAATTGCAAATAAAAATACTGCAAGAAGTATGAGAAATAGGGCAGCAACTAAGGGTAAGACAATTTTTAATGTAATTCCTTTAGTCAAATAGACATTTCAAAACTTTTTCAGAAACATTAAAATTCTTAAAAGCAAATCATACCTGATACTCTTCTGTTGTATCGGTTAACAACTGGAGCTGCAAAATAAACAGAAAGAAATTACAAATGCTATTTATTATTACAAATTGAATAATCAAGATACATTTTTACTACACAAGTCCCATATAAATCTCTTTAAATAAATGCTTCAATGTAAAGTTTTCATCCACTTACTTGACAGCCAGTAAGTGTTTATTCAAAGTTCAAACTCAATTTTCTAGGCGGCCATTACATGCTACAATGGAGGGTAAGCAGTTTGGGGTTTTTTTTTTTAATAACCAATTCTGAAAAAAATACACTTCTACAGAGGTTACCTGGTCTTGACCTACCATCGATTCCCAGCCCACTTTGGTTAGCATTACTACAAAACATTCAAGCACTTTAAGATAGCTATACCTACTTAACACGGATCAAAAGCTTACAGAACTTATTAGCTAAACCACTCTGTACGCCTACACAACCCAAGCAACGTAACTGTTCAGGCAGTGCTCCCGTACTAACTCCAGTCATCTCTCCTTGACCAAGGCTATCTTCCATAGGGGCACACCTTTAAAGTGAAAAATTAAGAGATGGGAGGATCCATTGCTTCACTGCTGCTTTGTTCATGCTGTTAGGTATTATCTCTAATTTGGGATTAACTTCCTGACTTTCAATATTCACATACATTTCAACATTAACCTAACCTTTAGCAAATGGTATTCTTTTCCCCTTTCACTGTAACCAAGTTACTGTCTTTTGTGAGTTGCTTCAGTCCCAACAAGAACAACAACCAACCTGTAAAACTTCATCCAGAACAAAACCAAAATGCCACACTCCCCCTCAACACTAAGAACCAAAGTAATTTTTATCCTGGATGCTCCATGCTTGACCATTCCTCTTCTCCTCAACCGATAATTGCATTTTTCCTGGTACAACCAGTGACCTTTCTATTCCATTCTTTAAAGATTTAAGAATTAAATGAGCCTTTATACCACATCAAAGCACGTGCATCACAGATTTAAACACATGCTACCAAAATCTTAATGTTTCCATCATTTCTTAGAAATTAGAAACCTTTGCGCATCTCAGCACCACCAGCATATGAGTAACAATGCTTCTAGCAAATACACAAGAACTCAGCTTCTTTTAAGCACTTACAACCACTCTGTGTCTATACTGAAACACATAACTGATAATAATACCAGAAAAACAAGGTCAAAATTATTATTGTGTATTCTTTTGTAATGATAGAGGAAATCAGAAGAGAGAAGAGGTTGGGGGTGAAATAATCAGGTTAAGTTCATAGAGCTTTCAGCCAAGTCTATCAAGGAGACAATATTCAGCTTAACAAGAACCTAAGGATTTAAAAGACTGTTTTAAATCTTACATTTAGATTGAGACCTAAATTTCTATAACATGGCATAATCCTTGTAAAAATAACATTAACACAGTGTTTCCTACGTCAAGCTTGAAGAGGTTCAAAAACACTGAATGATAAACCTGAGAATTCACAAAACTTTTTTTGAACCTTTAAGCAATTTTTGACAGCAGCAATCCTTTCCCGCAAATAAGAGCGGCACGTATTGCACTTGTCACAGGACACTGCAGATGCAAGAAGTCTGTGTCACTTTAGTGGAAGACAGGCACTTGGAACAGAGCTCCATTCCCAAAAACAATTAGTTCAGTTCCCGCTACAAAGTAATTTATTACAAGAGAAACACCAAATTCAAAACATAAGTTGACAAGTTTTCAATAAAAACACCTCATCTAGGTCATAACAGTTTCAATCAAATTATTAACTAGTCTCATATTCTGATACTTTTAATCAATACCATTCATAGGTAAATATATTATTTTATCTCGCACACGCAGTCCTTCTCCACTTTTGACTACTACACTCGTTACTTACTCATGTTTAAAAATAACATTTTAACATCTTTGGACAGAACTAATATCCTACAGAAAACTCTGACGCACTTTGGGTACCAGAGGAAAAAAAGCATTTTTCAAAGACTATGGCTTCTTTTAGAATTTTTATTATTTTATACCATAGCAGGATTCAGTGTCATCAAAACAGCATCAAGTTTTCCCCAGTGTTAAAAATGAGAAGAAAAACCATAACCTTTTAAGGACAGTTAAGAGAGCACTATTATTCTGCCTCCACAAAGCTTTTAAGATTAAAATGATAGTTTGCTTTTCTTACACCAGTGACAGTTTTTAACATGTATAAAATTTCAGGTTCACTTTTACATGTTGTCAGAAGATGACTATTTTTATGCTAAAGAGAAAAAAATCTGACATTTCCTGCTACAGAAGATGAGCATTTTCTTTTGTTCTGGCTTACCAATGAGAAGCTCTCTTTGTTTATGACTATTTTCAGTACTGCACAGACAGTATAGCCACTCCTATGGCTGTGTTTTGCTATTAGAAGTACACAGGGAAAAGCCTGACATCAAGGACTGCTGAGAGAACAACTCATAAAGGTCCCACATACACCTAGATTAATTTGTGGACAGATTCCAAAAAATTAGATGGGACAGAAGGGAATAATACATTTATGGTTAACCCGCCCTACTTCCTAGATTGAAAACTAAAGGGTGTCTAACTTAAAGCACAAGTGATGGATACACTAATCGTAACCTTTTACATCAGCACAGCCATTAGAGCACGCTCTGCCTGCACCGTAACAAGTACACAGCGAATCCAGGACACCAGCCTGGTGTTGAAGATACTCAGCAGAGCTGGTACCTTCCACAATAAAAAGAAATTGCTGCTTTGAAACGGGAAGCAATTCCATTGTTTTGCACCTAGATTCAGAATTTCCTCCCTGCACACCAATGGGCCATGTCTCAGCTCACTTATACATAACTGAAGAAATTTTAATGAGATTAAAAGATTGCTGCAAGATGGTTGTATTGCAAACTCTCCATTATGTCAAAACCTCCAGTAATATTCAGGTCCAAAATGCCTCATGCCTTTGGCACAGTCCCTGCTTTTACTTGGCTCATGGGAGCCAAGACCCAGTAATTGGGTAAACACAACAGAAACTGAGGTATATTAAACCATTGTACCAGAAGAGACCAAAACAGCCCAATTTCCTCCCTGGCAGCCAAAGGCAAGTGATGCCGGCAGTGGAAAGGTAGCTCATGTTGTGCATTCCACAGCTTTGCCAGAACTGACTCAGGACTGCGATCTTCCTCTGCTGTTCAAGAAAAATCAGAAAGGTCTGCTGAGCACATGTATTTTCCATTACTGTCCTGGGGCACAGACTGGATTAAGCAGCAGATAGGAACACTTAACAGGGACTAGCGCAAATTGAAAAAAATAACAAGTTTCTGGCTCTAGGATTCTTTATTTACAATTATAATTTCTAGAACTAGTCCATTCTCTAGTTTAAATCAAATACTTAAGTAGTTATCAACTTTATGTCACTCTTCTTTTCCTGCACTGAGAGAATAAAAACAAAAACAAAACTACAGAACAGTGGACATTCATTCGTACCATAACCACCTAAAGAAGAAACAATGCTATAAAGGTGCTCAGCTTCCCAATTTCAGAAACATTTTATACTACCTTCAAAGCTAACTCTGCAAAAAATAGTCATGTATACATTTGCTAACAAAAGATTGCACAACCTCTCTTCCTCAAAGTGAAGATATGTCATTCCATTTACTTAAATGATTTTAATTATTTGCACAAATAGCTCAATATTGTACATTCTGTTAGTTGAATTTAAAAATGCACCCTATATCAAACAGTATGCCTGCCGCACAGCTATACTACCACTTGTTAGTGGCTCCATTCCAATTGGTTTTCTCTTGAAAAATTACAGATAAAAATTTCAGAAAAAAAGACTGGTATGTGATAATGCTGGGAACCACTGACCTCAAAACACAGTCAGCTTTTTTTTTTTTTTACTCTTTTTGAAATACTTTCCAAAAGTGAAAAAAACAGGAGTTTCTCCAATATTCTTCAGTTTGCTTTGGCTTTAAGATTTTCTTCGAAATATCTGATACTGGATTTTGGTTCAACATGCTTGACTTACAAGTGAGTTCTCACTATGGTTATAGACCAGTGTTAAAACTGAGCCTCATCATTGAAAAAGAACTGAAAAAAGAAAAAGGACCCAGATATTACCTTTTTCACTCCTGCTTTCAGAACCAAGCCAACAATTAAAGTACTTCAGCTAAACAAGTGACAGTAAAATCATTCTCCAACTCTCCAAATCAGCTCTAAAAACACTTTTCCTGCAGTGCGTGGGATCCCTTCTTTGTCAGTGTACTGAAAAGTGACTGGTAAAAAACACCAGCAAGCTTTTTAAAAGTTACGTTACTACTGTAATAGTGTAAGTTATTTCTCTGTACTACTCATAAGCATCGTAGTTACAGAAGATACGAAAGCTTGAAATGAAGAGAAATTACAACAAACATTGCCCCAGCTATTGCTCTCCTCTTCTTACACATACTAAGAACATTACATTCTAACAGAAAGGATAAATAAAACTCAAAAGATCAGTTCAGGGCCACAGGAAACAAACTCAGGGACAAATGAAGAACTGGCATTCCAGGCATGAGCTTAGAGTACTAAATGTACTGGATACCTTGAAAACTTTATTTCCCTTCCTCCACAAGCACTTTGCTTTTTACTAGGACCTGTGAACACTTCCCAGTTACAACTAGGGGGAAAAAAAAAAAATCCTCACATGCTGATTGTTTCTGATACTGATACAATTTACAGCAGCAAAGTTACACTATTATACACACAAAAATTCTTTTGTGTAACACACTGATCAATTCAACAATTCTTTTTAAGGTCTCCCGATGAAAGATGGAACAAACTTTGTAACAGGTTGCATAAACTCAGGAGTATAATACTCAGTTCATAGGGCATAGGCATAAAATGCCAGTTTTATTAAAACAAACTGGCAGAAATCCATGATTTCCAGAGTCCCATCAAATCACGGCACAGAATCACCCTAGAGTGAACAGAGACAACAAGAGAAACAGTTTGTAAACTGCTCTTATTTAACAAGTCAACTAAGATTATCCAAACAATATGTGAGTTGACACTATAAACTATTAAAGCTGAAATACCAGAAGCAGAGTGGAGTATAAATCTGAGGCGTGACTGTCTCTATGGAATGTTATATCAAGTTACGATAAGGAAGTGCTAGACTACAGCTGTCAAACTGTTTTTCTACACACCAAGATGTTAATGGACTTACATGAATATGAACCATTGCAACTGTGAAAAAAATTAAAGATTCAAGTATCAACTTTTTAGGATTTCCAGAAATTAAAAAGTCACAATATAGCAGAAACAAGGCTTTCATCATCAGACATGCATTCATACTTTAATAAATGCAAATCCGAACTTATTTTTCAACAAGCATAGTAATGGGGTTCCTTGTGACTATTACTAATATAAGAGTTACGTATCCATGATTTCCTTCAGGATGTCCCTTCTGGACAGTGACACCTTCCACCCACCCCTTCCAGATCTCTGCTTGATAAGTTGAGGAGTGGGACTGGGGCCACAAACTACTATAATGTTTTCAGAGGCAGTTCTGGAACTCAACAGTTCACATGTTGCTTCCTTCAGAAAAGCAGAACAAACAGAAATAGACAAGAGTTTTACAGGTACCAATTTTTTTTTTCCCCTTCTATTCTTACCACCTCAGAAGAAGATGGAAACACAGAACCTAGTCAGAGACAGGCAGGAGAGGTTCTGATGGTGTCAACTGAAGCATGCCAGATACTCAGAAGACAAAGGTCAGGGAACACTAGGGAGGAGGTGAGTTCTTTCAGAGGACAAACAGAAGGAGCATGGAACGTAAAAAAAAAAAAAGGCAGAAAAAATGGAATCCATGATCCAGGACTGTCTGGGTACACACTTTACTTTCCGTGAAAGCCTTTTACACCTATCAGGTTGGAACATAAGAACAAAAGTCACGTTAATATTAAACAAATGTCTTCCTCTCTGCTACAGGAAAAGTTTAGAGGCATAGATATCTTTTGATTCCCAATATTTAAAAATAGCTCTCATCAGTAGCAAGAGATAATAAAATATAAAAACAAAGTAGCAACACATCCTGTTCTGCAGTTTAATTTGCTTTTTATTTGGATTTAAAAATTACTGACACAAAATGGAAAAACACTGTCAGGAGCACTGGGTTCTTGCTTTCAGAGTTTTTTTAGAACTCCTCGGATAGAGAGAATGCAATAAATACTTCTGAGGGAAAAAGTTGAGTCAACAAGAAAGGCATTTATTTAAGTTAAAAAAAGACATTTTATGAAGTTATTAAAGCTGTTGTACTATTTTGGGTTGGCTCTTTTTTTGTTTGTTTGTTTTAAAGACAGAAGAAAAATTCATATGCAGTCTGGAATGGACAGACTTTAAACAGCTCATAAATTCAAGCAAGATAAATCTTTACTTGACTCTCTGAAAGAAATAAGGGTGAACCTCTGGTTGTAATAGCACTTCTTGACTAAGATGTTAAGTGTTTTGTTTGGTTTTAAACTAAAGATGCTTTAGAAAAACGTATCACTATTTCACTATTCTTCATTCCATGACTGACTCTGAACAGGTGTGCATGGTACTATTTTAATTACGTTTCTCAGCAGACATTAATTCAACACAAAAAAGGACCATGACCCCATTACGCAAGGAACTCTGCTCTCAGAATTCAGGAGACAACACAACCCGACCGAAGCCGAAGTACAGGAGAATGGATACCTGTCAAGCAGCACTCCACGTTATCTGGCACTGCAGTGGCACGACCCACACAGCCCTCTCCTATTTCTTGCTGACATGTCTCAGAGTTCCAGCCAAACACAGCACTCTGAGGTGGTTTTTTTTTTGATGTTGATTTTTTATGAGAGTAATCTATATTATGAAAATCAAAGAGATAGCAATAATGCATGGACTTGCTTTACAGACATGAAATTAAACAAATTCCCAGTGTTAAGGTACAACCTCAGCTGAAAGGACACATTTCACAGTGATCAAAGGTGTAACTGTACACTGACACTACAACAGAGATTGTCAAGGACTGAAATGAAAGACTTGGGAATTTTTTCAAGGATAAGAAAGACAAGAATTATGTACTGCACAGAAAAGGAAGGATGCTGTAAAGAACCAGGAGAGTTAAGGAGCAACTGACAAATCTTCAAAGTACTGTCAGAAGAGGTAAGATACTGCAGGGTACAGCAAAGCAAGGCACACTAAGTGAAAAAGGGAAACTTGCTTGGGCTCTAGGAGCAAGCTTAAAGAGGAAGGCATTTCAGAGGCAGGGAGGCAAAGGAGCCACGGTAGTAATATCATGCAAGTTTTAAGAGCCAGAATGGCACTAGGCTTACAAACCAAATGTTAAGTAGATAATAAAAAGTCAGGATCTTGAAAATATGGAAGTGACTTTCATAGGAATTCTCTGACAATGAAAAAGCCAGAAAGGGTCAAAGACGAGTATGAGACTACAGAGTAAAAAAATATCATATCAAGAAGAAATAACTGCACATTTCCTTAAAATAAATGTTTCATACAGGAAAAGATAGTTGCATCTCATCTAGGGAACCATGAGGCATTTCCTGATCAGTAAGAAACATCATCAGCTCACCCTCATGTCTAGGTGCAGTGGCAAAGGAAGGACATTCTCTTCCTTCTCCAAGTCTCTTGACTCTTCCCTTCTGTCTGACCAGTCTTGCTTTCAAACTTCACCTCTTTATTTACCAGAACATACTTTCACACCCACCAGAAATCACAGATGTATTAGACAGGAAGACTAATGTTTCAGGGTATTTTAGATCTTTGAATTGAAATGTAACGAAGACAAATTTTGTCTGAAATCTTTTTGGTAGAAGCTTCCGAAGTGCTGTTTAAACCAATGTTTGACTCTAGCAAGTACAGTTCATTTGAAGCAACACTTTTCAACTGATTTTTTACTGTTGCATTGATTTCTAAGAAGACTTAAAAGACTTAACTTCACATCTTCATATCTTTCAAAACATCAAAACCTAGAGACTTTTGACCAGATTTTTATCCTTTGACTGGTTATAAGGTGCAAAGTCATTGCTCTATGTTACAAATTAAGAGCACTTAAACCTCTTTTGGCTTATTTGGAAAGCTGAGTTTCACCAAACATACTTGAAAATCCTGGAGATAATTTCTAAGCGAGTCACAAAAAAATGTCATTTATCTATGTGTAGTAAGCTACTCCATTTTTGTTATTGCCAACTGCACCTCTTGCATAAGTATCTTTCCACAGATTAATGAATTGCATACAGATGAATGCAATGTGAATAAAGTTAAAACAAACAGAAAACCCCCATGTAAACCTGAGATAAATTTTTATACATTTCACTATTATTAAATTTGCCTTTATCACAGCACAGAGCCACTGCTAGGTATAAGTCTAAGGTACACAAGTCACTGCCCCAAAAACCACATCCTCAGTCTCTCCTCCTAACCTGCCACTGAAATCAGCCAAGATGACTTGCTATTCCATTTTCAGAAGCCTAATTAAAAGTCCCACTATTATCCTGAACAACTGAATGCATTAAACATTAGTATGAAAACTTGAGTGAGAGCAACAACTCACTGAAGGCCTCTCATAACAGGTAAGTAAGATTCACCAGGTAATTTCTATATACCTCCCTAAGGGAAAATGGTCCCCATCCCTGTGGTCTGGGACAACACCATCAAAACCAGCTGGAGTGAGGTCCAGAGACAGCTCCTCCTCACTCTGACAGCACCCGCTCGCTGCTCTCCTCTCCCAGACCTCATGGGCAATTCTGCTCTCAGTCTCACTGTGGTCTGGACTTTAAAGACACTTGTGCCAAGTGACTATTATCCTCAGGAATAGCACACAGCCAGCTTCCCTGAAAGTTTGCATATAGCACTTAAGTAGTACCCTTGCTTAGCCAGGAACCTCTTCCTTACAGCTAGGCCACTTAACTTTGAGAGAAATGTTAGCCAGGCAACATAACTACAACAGCCAAACATAATCCAAATGGAGATCTGGGGGAAAATCTTCATTCAATTAATAAGGATTAAGCAGAAAATGCTATCACCGGCACTGGCTCTAGTGTTTGCACAGCCTCAGGTATAAGCTATTGTAAAATTAAGTATTAAAAAGGTGGAAGATAGGCATGTCACAGCTATAGTACTAACACCAGTGAGTTAGTGTACTGGATCTACACATTTCGCATCTCCTGTCACTGCCTTTTCTACAACCTCTTCCCCCTGTACACAACCGCACAGCCCCTTCTCACTCACCTACATTCTGCCTGAGAAGACAACAGCACCAGCCAAAGGGAAGTTACAATTCCAACTCACACAGAAACCCTTCTATTTTCTACTTCAGTATCACACTTATTCTGTTATTTCCAAGACTTCTAATATATTCCTACTCCCAAGGCTTTATTCCATACCTCAAGGACTGCCATAGAAGCACGGTAAACACTTAAGTAAATAATCCACAGATTTTCACATCTGGATTGCAGCTGTTTTCTGACAGCTAATTGGGTTTGCAAAACACTCCATGGCAGCGCACTGCTGATGTTCTCACTTCCTTGATTTCCCAGTTTTCTACTCCACCTCCTATCTAGGATGAACTTTTTCCTAACACACCTCCTGTAACATCTTCAAATCCCACCTAAATAGACTCACCTATATATACTTTGACACAGCCTCTCAGCGGTGAACAGCTCTTCAAATAACTCATAGACATCCTACATTTCAACTATTATCTATCACCTCATGTCTGTCCTTTAAGCAGAGGCATATTTTAAGACACAGCAAATGTTGCACGCATTCCTAATATTCTTCTAGGTACATTTGGCATTTAAGACAACTTCAGTATGGCATAATGCTGTATTTTTATCTGTATGCATAAAGAAGAGTTGATTTCCTCCTATATGTAAAGAACGATGATGAGAATACACAGATATTCCTGTGGTTTAGTAGTGAAAAATAAAGAAAAAAAAATATAACTTTGCCTCTCAGTTTCCACCAGAAACCCAACCTTAATTTTACATTCACTGCATTATATTTTAAAGAGATTCCATCTGCTCTGTCTGTAGTACACATTAATATTCAGAAGACATCTGCAGTGTGCAGACCAAGCTTTTAATTGGAATCATGTCACAGCTACCATCACACAACACTGAATGTAAATGTTGGCTATCTGCACTTGGCAGCTGCTTGGCAGGCTTATTATAAAGTCCTACTGAGACTGATAGTGTCTTTAAATAATGCGCTATCAGGACATAAAAGGTATCTTGAAAAATCAAATATTTACTATCATGAAACAGTTTTACAATGCCATCCATACCTAACACAGTTTACTAGCACCTTAAACTACTTATAAGCAAAATACTGCTCCTATGCAGCTATGATTTTCAAAGAGAGCCAACAAATTGGTACAACTGAACATTCATGTTTCATTATGACATTTAAGCAAATCTAATCTGTACACAAAAGATGACAAAAAACTGAACTGCAGTGCAAATGAAATTGTGAAGTTCAAATCATTTATAAAAATCTACAACTCGAGCACTGCTAAGCACGTAAGAGCACTTGAATAAAAGAATTCAATTAACAGGCGTGCTCAGTGATTTAAAACACTTTCCTACAATGTCAGACTAATTATTCTAGAATGAATAATATCCTTAGCTTTTCACAAGAAAAAAAAACAACACTGACTTAAGAGCATCATCATGTGCTTCAAATCCTTGCCAAACCATGGTAACAAAATTACATTTCCACAATCTATGTATCTATGCTTGTACTCTTCTGTAAGTTTCTGACAAAAGAGAAAACTGTCTATATCTATCTATACCCACACACACAAACTGAAGCTATCTGTCCAATACAAGCAACTAGTTGTTACACCACCAAACTGATCCTATACATGTTCCACATTATATAAATCTTAGCAGCAGATGAAAGAGACATTCTAAGAACAGCAACACTTGCTTTTCATTAAACACACATTTTCTTGGGGAACTTGCCTTCCACTATCTTTTCCACAGTATCATAAACAATTTTTCACAAATCTAATGGAATTTCAAGTCCATAGCTCATTAAGATATAGATGTGTTGCCACAAAAATAATGACACAAGTAGAGGCAACATCAGAACAGAAAGTCTTCATGATCCAACTGTTCTAACACTAGTGCCCTTCTCCAACAGGCTAATTGGCTTAACGGATACTGCTTAGCTCCAGTGCAGCTTCCAACACAAATAAGTGCATTACACAGAAGGGGAAGAGGCAGCTGTTTGTGCTCAGGGCATACACACATGGTCAGTCTCAAGCCTGCACTTGCACATCCACCATCATTTAAGATCATATTATGGGGGAAGGGCAACAAAGAAAATAAAAATAAAAATCAGAGGACAGAGCACAGTTTGAGTCCCAAACCTCAGCACACAACGAGCCGATCGATGACCACCGATTGTAGCAGCACTTCCAATCTGTTTCAATGCAAAGGAAAAGAGGGCTGGTCTTAGCTTGTCGTCTGTGATATACAGCTGGTCTGCTCAAGATTGCACTTGAGCAGAAAGGAAGAATTAACGTGGGCAGTTATGGATGAGATACAGTATAAGAAGCTTTTCCTTTTGCCCCTTAGCTATTTACAGTCTCGGATAAAACAGACTGGAGTCACTCTCACAGTCAGGTACCGTATCTCATGTGATGGGCAGCAAGAAACAACTATAACTGAACTAGTTCTACAAAAGAGAGCGATTTAGAAGAAAAATAGGGAAGAGAAGATTTGAAGCTCAACAGAAAACCAAAAACAATGACAAGGCGTGATGTTTTATATACCCAGCATAGATGTTACACAGCTATATTGCTAGGTCAACCTGAGCTCACAATTCTATAATTAAGGGTACCTACACAGGATTTAAGAATAGCATCCTAGAGCTAAAATAGGAGGCTCATAAAACCCCACAGTTCTTTGGCTGGGTCACTTCTAATTTCATTACTGCTTCCTCTTGTCACTACTGATTTGGATGATGAAACAGCATGTTTTTTACACAAGACAAAGCTGGAATGGGTTGTGCTGTCACCCGACTTGATCTGTATAAAAGAGCAAGAGGAATTTCAATTAGAAACACCAGCATCCAGCATCACTTCAAGCTGATTCAGAGTCTAATCTCAAACATCCACATTTAAATCAGGGCATAAGCATGCTAGTATATGCTACACAACACACGCCAGTTCCACGGTATCCTGGGCTGTGTTAGGAGCAGTGTCGCCATGCTGAGGGAGGTGGTTCTGCCCTTCTACTCAGCCCTGGCAAGGCCACACCTCTAGGAGTGCTGTGTCCAGTTCCAGGCTCCCCATACAAGAGAGACATTGACATACCGGACAGGGTCCAGCAAAGGGCCACAAAGATGATGAAGGGACTAGAGCACATCTTGCTCTAGTACGAGGACAGGCTGAAAGAGTTGAGACTGTGAGCGTAGAGAAGATAAGGCTCAAAGGAGCTCTTATCAATACCTGAAGGGAGGGTGCAAAGATGATGGAGCCAGGCTCTTTTTAGTGGAGCCCAGTTACAGGACAAGAGCCAATGGGCACAAAGTGAAACACAGGAGGGTCCATCCAAACAGGATGAGATACTTTCTTACTGTGCGGGTGACTAAGCAGTGGCATAAGTTGACCATAGAGGTTCTAGAGTCTACATCCTTGAGGATACTTAAATGCCATCTGGACATGGTCCTAAGCAACCACTCTAGGCAATCCTCCTTAACCAGACGGGTTGGACAAGATGTCCTCCAGAGTTCCCTTCCAACCTCAACCATTCTGTGATTCCGTAAAGATACTCTAACAGCTCATTTAAAAAAAAAAAGAAAAAAAAAAAATCACACTTTGCTTCCAGTTTAAGTTCCAATAGCAAGCAGGCAAATAGAAGTAAACTTCATTTGCAGATAGATGCATTAAGGGACCTTTTCCCAAGTAGGTAACTATAAATCTTGACAGAGCTACTGTATAGGTTTTGGGCTGTTGGGGTTTAATCAGACTGTTCTTTTAAAGGAGAAAAGGGAGAAAGGGAGGAAGAGAACAGGCTGAGAAATAGCCTGAGCTTCTAAAATTTCTTACCAGGGACACATTCTCTGCATTTGCAAACTGAGCACTCTCTTGGGCATTTTTTTTTTCTTTTTTCAGTGATGACCCTACTGCAACATACCAAACAAGTTCATTACTCTGTTAATGCTCCACAAAAGCCAAAGAGCACAAACCTCAACATATGTATCAGCTCTCTTAGCCAGTGTCACAAAAGGCATCTATTACCAGTTGATCATCTACAATAACCTCCACGTCCTTCCAGTACCACCATTTTCTAGGATTTAGCACTCTATCCTCTACATGTCATCACCAGTGAAGACTCACTCTTGCCTGAATAGTTCATGAATGACCTTTCTCAAACCCTTATTTCCCAAAAGATCAACAATTTAAAGAGCTGGCTCAATTCTTCTTGAAGTCTGATTTTGACAGTTTTTAATTAGGTGCTTTAAAAAGCCCAAAGATGTGGTGTTGATTTGTGAAATAAAGAAAGTGTATTCAAAGAACTAGTATCCCCATATGTGACATTCAAAAAAATACATTTGGAGAAAAAATTGTATCATGCATCATATCACATTTTTTTAATCAGCTCTGAGGGCAGATGTCTGCCAGAGTACTGAGGGTGGCACAACGTGATGAGAGAGAAGGTACAGAAGAGTATCATGGATTCTATAAAAGTATTACCAACAGCTTTGGCAATTCTGTGATTCTACATCTATATAACATGAAGTACTACTTCATTACCAGTACAATTATATTCATCAATGATTCACAAGTGGATCTTGTTCCATTCAGATATAATTTGGCAACAGTTTCTTTTAGTAAATTATAAATAAATTCTAATTGTATATATGTTTTAAAATTTTAAAAAGTCAAAACTCCTAATTTGGGCAATCTTCAGGTTGTGATATACAACCAAATTATGAGCAAAAATAACTTTGTTACCACATCTCAAAACATATTTTATAGCTTTTCTTCCTTCCGATTTATGTGTCTAACAATATTAAGTAACATGCAGCAAAGCTGTAGAAAGAATAATCTCCATGTAAAAAAGTATTTTGACAGACAATCCACACCCCCTCCACACACACACACACACAAACTTCCCATAATTACATCCTGTGCACTTTCATAGGATGAGGATTTGGGGGAAAAGAGGAAGGGTGAAGACAGACAGATCTGTCCTGGCTCCTAAGAAGGGATAATAGTAAAAATCAGTATGTTCTCCCTAGACCGGGGAAAAATCCTCATTTACAGAATCATTTAGATTGGAAGAGACCTTTAAGATCAAGTCCAACCACAAACCTAACACTGCCAAGTCCACCACTAAACCATGTCCCTAAGCACCATGCCCACAATGCTCATGAATGTTTGGAGTCCCTGCAAGAGGGCACAGGTTAGCATTCATCCTAACATCAATAGGCCGGCAACCATAAAAAGACATTTCAGAACAAGAATACTCGTGGAATCTTTCCTCCACCCTTCCCAAAAGGTGTCAAGGACAGAAGACTGCACATTATTTCAATGAACCATATTTTATAACTTATCCCTGAGAAAGCTCTGAGTGTTACAAATACTTATGAATTTTAATCAGAAACATTGGTAACATTAAATGTTAAAAAACTGTTTCATAACAACTGCTTCCAAAAAAAAGAGGGGGGGAAAAAAAAAGATGTAACTCAATCATTTTTAAATTGTCATTCCAGGGCTGTCCATTAGACATCTTCATAGATAAGTACTCCCCATAGCCATGACAACCTGTGACTGACCAGTTCCTTACACTGCAGCCTGTCCTTGAGGAGGCAATTCTTCCTGAAGGATCAGGATTAGCATAAGTGTTGCCACAGAAATGGAGGTGTTTACTGGAGCCCCAGCAGGAGGAAAAAAAAAAACAACCCACAAATATTTGTATTTTTCTTTTCTTAAAATCTCTTCCATGGAATACAGTTTTCTTAATAGGAAGCAGAAAACAATATGCTATCCCAAGAGAGGAAGAACCAAAATGGAAATGAAGGGCCATTGTGACATCCTGCTTTATAACAGTCTGTCAATAAGCAATCACCAAGAACAAGGAACTTGGCACTACAGCTTATTCAAAAACACGCAGGAAAACTACAGAGTAGTTTCTCAACCCTCATCTAAAGAGACATACAGTTTAGTCCCCACACAAACTCCATACATGTTCTCAGAACGCTCTGCAACAAGAGTAGTAGTACTTTGAGCTTTGCAACCCTTCACTGCGTGCTACTCAGACTCAGAGAAGGACAGAAACAGTTACCAATTGAAGAACATCATTTTAAACCCACCACTTCATCTCCAACTTGCAGTACTAGTCTTTCTTCACACAATAGTTCAGAGAAATTTCCTGACAATTTGCTCAGTTTTGCTGGTAAGGCCCCTGGATCATGGACCATCTTGGTTTGAACTTCAACACCCAAAAAGGAGTGCAGGGTTCCGACTTGTGAGAAGACCACAGAACGAAACCTGACATCATGCCAGTTGGAAATGGAGTTCTTGCAGGCTGTACACCACTTCTGAGGAGAAGCAAAGCTGTTCTTCAAGCAATTCTCAGAAAGTGAACAGGAAATGGGAGTGAAGAGTGTGGCTTAACATTTTTTACAAATATAAAAACCAAGTTACTTTGTTGTCGTTGCTTTCAAATTATCATAAAAGCAATGGTACAAGAAGAAATACCTGCAGGCCCTCCCACGTGCCTTGAAGGCAAGCTGTTCCTAGAGATGTCTTCCCCCTAAAGGGTGTTTCCAAGTCTATACTCAGAGCAGAATTGCCACCACTCATCCTTTGCAATGTCCACATAGAAAAGAAATGCCGCAGTATGGAAAAGGCTTGTAGGTAAACTGCTACTAATACAATGCTGGGCTTTATTATACACAATTTACAGTCTGTTTATGAAACAGAGGCCGAATCCTAGCAGCATGATAACCCTAAGACAGGCCTGCTTTCTTCTAAGTCTCCTCTCTTCTAAGTATCCTGCTCACTAAAGCACATGGAGAACACTGCCATTATCACCACAATTTTCACAACCTCACAGACCAAACACAAACCAACACAAAGCAGCTGCTTGTTTTGTGTAACAGGTTTCTGGGGTCTCTACCCGGTAGCCCCTCATTCAGATCAAGACTTTTAAAAGAAACAGATGCTTCTGCAATAAAGGATCTCATAAGCACACACCCTGTAGTAGAATTAGTATCTTGGTGTGAGATTCTTTTATACATCGGTGTTTTGCCCACACTCCTATTTCTCAAATTCCCCACTGTTTACTTTTCTACCCAACGTTCTTATAATTTCCTTATCTGTTTCATATTACAGTGATGGATAAAGATACTGAAAATGCTGAGTGCAGAAGAATGCATCATTTGCTGTGGAAGCGATGGTACCTCAGGAAAAAGAAAAATTAAACCTACATGAATCAAAGAATCTTGATGTATCAAAACACACCAAATAATGGTTACATTCCAAAGAAGTACTGCAAAGCAGGCATGGAACACAAAGATGTGTAGCTTATCTAAAGGACCATAACAAAGGTAAGAATAACATCCTTCTACAATGGGAACCAGTATACTTGTTAGAGTTATATTTGTCATTGTTTCCCTCTTCTTTCACAAGAAAATATGAATGATCATTCATGAAGCTGGAAACGTTACTAAAGCCAGCGAGAAACATTCATAGCTCATCTTGGCTACGCTTCCAGTCTTCATTTGAATAATGAGCAACTGCTCTTTGTTAAACATTAATGCTTTACAATGACTGACTGGCGAATAATCTGAAGTGAGCTTGTTCTCCGTTGTCTCCTCCTCTTCCCCAAGATCTCCATTGTTCTATTTTAGGTAAGAGGGCACAACTAAACTCCAGTATTATCAAAAGAGCACTCCGCAACACTGACAGAATCATCTCTGATATTAGTTTATTAAATGAAAAAAACCCACAGTTAAAAAGAAGCTATCATTCAGTACAATACCTAGCATTGCATTACAATAATTTCCTTTAGCTTAACTTTAGAACCAGCTAGAATAATCCAATTTTAGAACTTTCATACATTTTTTCTGACAATAAACATTTTCAATATGAAAACACAAGCTTTTAAGAATTCAGCAATTATTTACAAAGGCTAGTTACCCACTTGCTTTCTTGTTACACTTTTTACAGGCTAGGACACAGAGTAATGTAGTTTCTATTTGCCCAAAGTAACAGCAGGATACTAAAAGAGCAGATACTGAGTCTAGAATTTATGTAGTTATAAGCTACTATCAAGAGCTCATTCAGCAAATATCAAGATTAACAGTGAAATGAGAAGTTACCAGCATGCAATAGACCACAAATACGACTTTAAAATATAAAACAAAACAACAACAAAAGTACTGCTTGCTTCCTCCCATTTTCAGATGCACAGATCACTTAAGGAAAGCAGAACAAATGTGTTAAGCCACTAAGAGTAAATGGGAATAAAAAGATATTTTTCTCAAAAGAGTGTAAGAACTGTCTAATAGATGCTATAGGAATAAAAATGCTGGTGCCAGGATGCTCCAGGTATCTCTGCAGCACACCATGTCAAAATTGCAAGATATTAACACAGAAGCTCCTCCCCTCTGATGTAAATCAATACACATTTAGCAATATCCAGTGACACCTGCAAATTTCAGTCAACTCACCTACAATTCTGCTTCTCAGTTAGCAAGCTGCTTTTATGCTTTCATACTTTCAGTTCTTTTACTGTCTCAGGTAAGAATAATGAATTACACCTGTATTTTAGTTAAATGTTCATTTGTACTGAAGATTACTGCTGAAACCTTCCTCCAGGCTCTACTGAGATAGAAGTGATGACCTCCTTAGAAGTAGATCACCTTAAAGTCCTAGTCTAATCTTGTAATTGAGTAATAGTACAATCTTAAGAATAAACACAGAAAAGCAAGATTTTTGTGGTAAGCAAATACAGAAGAAAAAAGACCTCCAGAAAAAAAGCTTTAGATAATATTCTGTGCAAGCAACTAAAAAGAAGTGAAACCAGTCTTCCTTAACAGTTTACCTTCAAAGTTTCCCTGTGTGAACAAGATAAATACAGGCAGTGAAGTTCCCTCAGTACTAACAGCAGTTACTCTAATCCAGCGGATGAAAGTCAGTGAGAACTGCCTCTGCAAAAGCAAAGACATGTGCATGTACGCAGCTGCACAACTATAGTCTTTCACTTCGTATTTTTTATGTTAAACCCGTTTGATACACTGTGCTGCCAAGACCTATTCAGATCAGAAAATTAAATGTAGAAATATATTCCTCTTAAAACATTATCAACATAGAGGCATCACTAATATTTTGCTTTATAATGGATTTCATGTTACTGGTGGAGATCAAAGAATAAAACTAAAGCGTCTTTTACACGTTCAGGTTGACAGACTTGCTTGCACACACACTCTTTTAAAATATAAAGAAACCATGTGTATTTTTGCTTTGTATACTAAACTCAAAGGCTTAATTCAGTTAGATCATTATCTAGAGCTTCTTCCTCCATCTCCCTAAAAATTCAGAAACTGCTTAAGTAGACCACAAAACACCTTTGTTATAATTACTATTAAGCCACATGAGTCAGTGAAATTTCAAAGGAAAAATAAAATTTATAAAACAGACGCAGCACTAGTAATTATCAGATTATCAAAATGCCCACTGTGATACTTAGATTTGAAATAGAGTCACTATTCTTTGGACTGAATTTGCATCATATAATGCAATAATACTGTAAAAAAGAAGTTCTGCAAAGAGAGGCTCTTTTAATGTTAAAGGAAAAGAAAAAAAACAAAAACAAGAGTGAGGAGAGAGCTACTGTGCTTTATTCCCAGTAAATTATCAATTACAGAGGAAGTAGGTAAGTGGAAGTACTACTAAAAAGTTAAAAGTACTTTCATTTTAAAGGTGACAGGTGACAGCATCTCCCAGGAATACTTGCAATAACCCATGGATCTCCACTACATCTGAAAATTTGAACAGTATTCTTCATCAGAAGGACCGCTATTCTCCTTATGCAAACCTTCAAAAATCTTAACATCATCTGACTTACATCACTCAACGAATTTCCTTGAATTATTTCAGGAAAACAGCAAGGAGTTACACCTGATCTGTAAAGTGATTTAGGCAGAGTGATTGATGAAACCCAGCAGTTCCTGAGGAATTCCACAGGACATATCAGTAAAGCACAGAATAAGAAAGCATAAGCAAATGATGCCTAGAATATGAGGTAATCTGAAAACAGATTATTTAACATTAAGCACTTCTGTTAATTAAAAAGATAAAGATTTCAAAGATGATACAGAATAAGAGTTCGGCCTTTGTCCAAGATCTAATGATGTAAAAGTGTCTGCACCCCTTCTGCTCAGATACGCTATTTCAAAGATGACATTTAGGAAAACCTTGAATTTTAACTGAGAAGCTGAGTGCAGTACAGAATCTTTTCACCTGTTAATCCAGATTCTTAGGCACCATTTTCCTTCATAACAGTAGAGCATTCTGAGGATTATTTCAAAAGCAATATATTAAGAAGTGTTCTCCTTTGCTGAGGGAGCAGCTAAAAAGCGCACAGTCTTTCCTTCAAAAGTCAAGGTGAAACCTTGGGAAGGAAAAATTTGATTTGCACTGAAATACCTGTCATTCGTTAAAACATCTGAGCTGCTCAAGTTAGTAGATAATCCCCAAAATATTTTAGTTCCACTGTTAATTATATTTAATATCTCAAATAAAAGCCCATGGGTTTTTTTAATGAATTGATTTCTATTACAAAGAGACAGAAAATGGGAAGTTAATGGTGCAGCACCTTGCCGCCTCAGGGGACAGGGAAGGAGAGCCGGAGCCTTCCTTCAGATGTGCTGCTTGCAACAAAAGGTTCCCAAAGCCGTGACTCAGTCTCCAACAGTGGACAGACCATTTCAGTGGCTTTTATTTCACAGCCTTAACACATCCATTCAGAGCTTCCTTGTTAAAACTGCAAGTGTCCTGGTCAAGGACACATTTTAAGAACATATACCCATCCTTGTTTACGTCCTCTGCCTGCCTTTTGAAGTTGTCGCTTTGTATTTTTTCCCACCTCTATCAACTTGTCACTTTTGCTGTCACACCAATCAAATAAAGGCTCTGAGGAAACCTTCGTATGCATAAATTCTCTGCCATGGCCAACTGGATAAATGTTTCTGGAGCTTTCCCCACCACCGTTATCCTCATTTGCTTTCTGCACATCCCTTACACTCCACTCTCCTGAACAGCCACATCCCGACACCCTCTGATCACATACACAAAAACAATTAAAATGAGAGACGAAACTCCAGGGGGTTCAGAGAATTAAAAAAAAAACCTGGAAGTAATTTCTGAAGCACTGTAGGAGAAGTCTTTTTTGGAGTCCAGTTAGTGCCAGTGACTTTTACCACATGGATAGAGTGTCACTATGGCAGAGAAGGACCCACTAGTGTCATTATGACTACGTGAGGACATTTGCCACATGGTTTACAGCAAAGGCCAACAGCTCATTCTGATTTTATTTCTCGCTTCTATTACTTCATGCACTCAAAGCATACAAAAAACCCAGATAACTTATCTAAAGTGTTCTCTAACTCACAGACTGCAGGTGCAGCCTAGGGAGATAGGCAAATTTAATCCCACACGCATGAAGGCAAGCCCATTATCTGTGCAGGTATCTTTCATACTCCCAGCATATGCAATCAGGTTAAGTATTTAACCTAGCTTCAGGTTTTCTTAACATAATCCTGTACAAAAACAATCGCTCAACTTCACCTTTGTATTTACAAACAGCCATGGAAACATTTTTAAAACATCCACCTGATTTGTCTTTGCAACTCAAAGGCAAGAAAGAGTTAACCTGGGAAAACACAGTGAATTTACTTGAAGTCTTTCCTAAGCTGTCCAAGATGAAAAAATGCAGCCTTAATAAACAGTACTAGGGTCTGTCCAATGAGATTATCTGAGACTCTCATTTCATGTGTTTCCTCTAAGTGTCCTTTAAACATTAAGCACACAGGATCTGCTCTTCCACACTCAGGTAGATGTGCTGTCCTATCTGTAATATGCATAGAAGGCAGAGATATCAGAACCTCTGACTTCACAATTTCTTGTTAATAAAGCCCTCTATGACAGCAGTTACAACAGGAATCTAAAACACACATAGTTGACTGCCACCCACACTGTTAAACGACCTAAGAAAGAATTGTTTCCCTGGGCCTGCTGTCAAATAGAACATCACCCTCTTCTTCCCCCAGGTCTGTGAAGCTGAAGGGGGAAGCAGTTCGGGTTTTCAGATAAGCAGCAAGGCAGCATTACTGACAGTGCCACTTGCCTCACGGGCTCTGACTACAACAACCGACACTGACCAGCCTCGTTAATTTTATTTTCTCTCTGATTAAGACTGAAAGATGATGAGCAGAAACTTGAAGCAAAGGAACCACCCTTTTGCTTCAGGCAGCCTCACCACATAAAGCTGTATTTGAAAAGGCATTTGCCACCATCAAGTTTTCAGATTTTTATTTGAAAATATTTCATTTCAGAGGATTCTTTCAGCTGCAGTTGCCAACATTCATCAGGAAAACTTCACGATTCCTGGAGAAGGCCTTTCAACCCTACAACAAGGTGAACTGATCAAGAAGTAGAAAAGTTATTTTAAATGACATTAAAAGCTCTCTTGGAGCAGCGGGGTTTTTTGTTGTTGTTGTTGTCAGTTTCCTTGGATTTTAAGGAAAACAGTATATAGCTAGATATTGCACTTTTTTTAAAAAAAATTACATCCAACTGTTTAATGCAATTTTTCCAGTCTAGAAGTTGATTTTAAAATAATAGATTTTACAAGAAACTGTAACCTCTTCTATATTTAGAGATGCTTGAAAATATTGCTGACTTGGGTTGCAGGACAAGCAAAATCACTTGCAATTATTGTCATAAATCTGTGCTCACACTTCCACATCCCCTTAGCTTCAACCCAGTCACTACCAGTATCTACTTCTTTACCCTTCACCTTTCATCTTGTCTTCCTCATTCCCTAAACAGCACCTCTCTCATTAGAAAAAACAACCATTCAACACTAGACAGTAATTGCAAACGGCTTTTTAATTCCTTCTGACTGTACTTTTCATTCTTGTCCTATTTCATGTCCTGTTCAGGCTGTATATTGCCAAGAGCAGAAGCTGCATTTCACTTTGTAAAGTTCCCAGCCTAAAAGGCCTGCAAAAATGGTCAGTCTTTCAATGCTTCCTTAATAAAAACAAGTATTTGTTCCACAGTTTACTTTCTTCTTGTTTCTTTAAAACTGTTAACCAGAGAAGAGATGTCAGAACACACGGCATCCACAGGTTGACATACAAGCAGTAATTGGTCTAAAAGAGGATCCTCTATCAATGTAAGTCAGAAACCTTCACTCACGTTATAGGTCAAGGGCACAAGACCTCCAAGCCAGGGCACTGGGAGCTTAGGGAAGGCACACCTTTCCTTGCCTCTCCCTCCCCCCTAAAGTTACCTTCTCATTAGGAGACAAGACTCAGCAATTTCAGGTCCAAAATTCTGGGTGTGCCAAGTAGTACCATTCACAAACATTTTAAATAACTTTTTGCACTGAAGCTCAATTACAGCTCAAATTATAAACACTACGTGTTGCACAACGCACGGTACGTTTTGACAGAATAAAAATGGAACAGTCACAAGCGGCGTGCCATTGTCCAGCTCGGGTAATTTAGCTTTTCTGTCTCAGAGTAAACGGGAGCGTACAGGTGGGTTTGAATCTTTGCTATTTAGCAACATAGTAAAAGGATATTTCAGTGCTTTACAGCAAGCACTTTAAACACAACCTGGTGGCAATAAACGTCCCCAGCTTCAGCGAAAACACTTGTCCCCGATGATTTAAAGACAGAAACGTAAAGATAAGTACTGAGGAGGCTGCACGGTAACACATGATCTTCCCTATCACATGCTCGGCAGTAGGCTCAATTCACCCCGATAACTCCGGGCACAGCCCCGGCGCAATTCCGGCCGTTCCACCGCTGCTCTGCACATCTGCTTTCCGACAGCCCACCCGGGGAAAGGGCCTGCGGGGCCTGGCGGCAGGGCGAGGGAGGGCTCCCCCCGAGAGGACACTTCTCCCGCCGGCGGCTTCCCCACGGCACAGCCGACAGCCTGCGGCGAGCAGCCGAGGGAGGGAAGGAGGGAGGGAGGGAAGACCCCGGCGAGGGCAGCCGGCGGTGCTGCAGGAGGACGCGGCCGGAGCCTCTCCCGCAGCCCATCCATCCCCCCGAGAGCGGCGGCACCCAGGACGGGGTGGCGGAGGCGCCCGGCCGCCCTTCCGGGCTGCTCCCGCCCCCGGGGGCAGCACCCGCCGCTGCCGGCCCTTCCCCGCCGCCCCGGGCGGCCCCTCACAGCCTCCCCCCGCCGCTCCTCACCGCCGGCACTTACGCTCGAAGTCGGAGTCGGAGTCCTCGTCGCCGCGGTCGGGCTCCTCATCGCCGTTGGACTCGGTCTGCATGGGCTCCCCGTCGAAGCTGACCACCCGCCGGCCCCCGCCGGCCGCCTCCTGGTCGCGGGCATCCCGCAGGCGGGCGAAGTAGTCGGCGGCGAAGCCCAGGAGGTCGGCCGGCCGGTGCCGCAGCACCTCCACCGTGTAGCCCTGCAGCAGCTCGGTCAGGCCCGGCGGGATCTCGATGCTCATGGTGCCGCGGACCGAGGAGGCCGCCGCCGCCTCCCCTCCCTCCCTCCGCGGCCGGCTGTGGCGGGCTCGGGGCCTCCTTCCGCGGGCGCTGACGGACTCCCGCCGCTCCGGTCACACGAGCCGCGCCGGCGGGGCGGGGAGGGGAGGGGGGACGGACGGACGGACACGGGACGGGAGCGGCCCCGGCTGCGCAGGCGCGGGAGCGGGCGCGGAGCCAATGGCCGCGCACGCGCCGAGC
>JAVSBS010002615.1:34886-89810 GCA_033124195.1 Coracias cyanogaster | reverse complement strand
CCCCCAAAAAAAAAAAAACAAACCAACTAAAAACCAGGCACAAAGACAACAAAGTAAGTTGCTTCTCTGAAAGTTAAATGGTGTTCTAAACACATATATTTCAAATAAAAGGTAGGCTTCAATAACTGGAGAATAATTCAACCTGCAAAACAATAAAAAGTTTCTAACTTGCCTTTGCCCTTGGTAGAGGTTCTCCCACAAATTAAGGGTGACAACTTAATTTAGGGTCCTAGATAAACTACAAAATCCCACTGCTGTCATTCAGATTGTAGCCTAAGGGGTCTAATGTGATCTTTTGGATTTACAAACACCTGCCCTGGATTATGCCATATGTCTTCTTAGTGGCTCCAGGGGTGTACACTCTGTCCAGTATTCGGCTCATTTTGTGCTTTAAGAATGCATAACTGCACACAAGATATGAAGGTTTGCATCCATTTACAATTTATCAAGTGTGATGGCCATGTTCTGATTTCAGAGGCATTCAATGGTCTGGAAAGGGGCATATGTAGGGGCTGAATTTGGCCCTGGGCCATTTATGAATATAGGTAATACTTTTCACCTAACATGAGCAAGTCACAAATTCGACTGTTTAATTTAAATAGGTCCTTGTCACCGCATCTTCCAGATTTAAGAGGCAGGGTTAGGAACACTGTCAGTATCCTGGATGAAAAGGAAAAATTCCACTAGCCTTCTATCTTCCAATATTTGGTTTGACACAGTGCTCTTACTACACAAAGATGCATAAAATTTTGCTTCTTCCAACAACAATTTTCACTCTACTATTTTGTCTTTAGATTTTGATCATACAGAGGTATAAGATTTTTATAAATGAACTGATTATTTTTCTCCCAAATGTTGCCGGTTTCTCTTTCAACTGGAAATCTGTTTCTTAATACAGAATATTATGTTAAAACTATTATATATAATTAAATAAATTATATAAATATATGTATGTAACTTATTATATAAAAATTCCCCCCCAAAAAGGGAATGTATATAAAAAATATATTCCGGATGCATTTCCTTAGAAGTCTATAGATTTATGACAAATAAAGAAATGATAACAGAAATTAAGAAATAAGTAAGGATGTAACAAAGTAATTTTAAGCTTCTAATTTTTTGGCCAATTTTACCATTTTTTCAGATTACATGATTTTATGTAATAAATTTGTTATTTTAAGTGAATCATAAATAACTTTGGAAACAGATTCCTTATTTGGAACAGATGAGTTAAAAGTGAGAGTTGTGGTTACTTCCTTAAAATTAAATGGAAACTACAGACCTTAAAGCAGTATAGGAGAAGTGAACTTTAACTCCTTTGCTGTTAGAGCTTTTATTTTATGAATAGCACCTAGTAAAATTACTATCTAATAGTTTCTAAAAGCATTCTTAGTATTTTGTAACTCTAGAGGTAGTAACACATAGATGTCTGCCGATACATCTGTGTTAAGAAAATAAAATTTTGCTGTCAAACTTATTCCAAGTTTTAGATGAATCCTTCATTAATTAAATGAGAGCCTGAGTATGCAAGGAATACCAGCCTGAAACAGACTGATTTGGAGAAATAGTGTTTAAGGTTTTTTCACTTTAGTTAAAGCTATGGAAAAGAAGATACAATGTTTGTGTATGCAGAGTCAAACTTAATTCTGCTACGTCTAATTTAGGAGTGTTTTACTTTTGACTTATCATTCTTTTAGTGTAGAGTTATTGATAAAATATCTTGATTCTACACCACAGTTAATTATTCATAAAAGTATTGTGACATGCTTGTTGATGAATTATAAGATAGAAAGAATGGAATGGAGGAGGAAAATCAGGAAGTGGGAATATGGGAAGAAATATTGTTTGTGTTAATGAAGTACTACATCAAATAAATGCAGTACAACTTAAATTTATTTATTATTGCACTTCCATATATTCAATTTGTTCATGTCCTGATCTGCAGTTACTAACTTCCACAGAGGGATGAAAATACTAGTATTACATAGCATAAGTGGAGGTGCATGCAAGTAACTCTCAAAGGATAGGTGACTATCAGCTTGGAAAAACTGGGCATTAAGAGACATTTGCCCAACAGATTTCCAGTACTTTTTGCATAAAAGCATCACTGGGTATTAGCATATTTAAAATCTGTTCATTCCCTGGACTGGTAACCATGGCTACAGTTGCCTCTCTCCTCCTCTGCCCAGTTGGAGCCCAAAACAGCAGGAGTAAGTAGGCTTGGAATGACTAGTAATGGCTAGCCAAGGCAGCCTTACTCCAAGGAGTCTAAGGAAGGCTTGTCAGCTCAAAAGAATTTAGCAGGAACACAAGAAATGCCTTACTAGATAATAGTTTGCTGAACAATTCCCTTCATTCACTGCAGCAATTGCTACCTGACACTAGTCAACACTACATGCCTCCTCAGAAAGCGTGGCAAGAAACTTTACTTTAGTTAGAAAGCAGACCATCTGTCTCCAGGAAAATGGCCTCTCTGTTCCTAATAGTTAAATTTTGGTATAAAGTCTAAATCCTTTCCAAGACTGGACTTTTTTCTGGTGAGTGGGGACTTTTTCTTCTTTCAGGATGAAATGGTATAATTCTGGATACATTTGTTATTCAGATAAATTTCCATATCCTACTGGAATTCTGTTAAATTATGACCTCCCTGTCATGAAGGGTAAAATCAGCTCTTCAGCTCCATTTATATGTGAAGACACATTTATATTTAATAGATTTTAATTCACTGCCCTTGTGTTTTGAGCATCCTTCTGCTTTGCAAGACAAGAACAGACCATCCCCATCTATGTCTGATTTTTTATCTGATTCTAAGTTGTTCTTTCTTATTCCCTTCTCTAAAGTAAATAACACTAAATAAACATTGCAGTTTTAAGATGGCCCTCTTGTTTCTCAGTGCGTTTTCCCACATCTCCCAAAGGTTGACAATGCCCCTACACAATATTTTGGACGAAGTCATAACTTCAGTTCATATCATGGCACTAGAAAGTTTTCTATTCCTTCTCCATCTTGCTAATGTATGAAAGTTTTCTTTCCTTTTTAACAGCACTCATACACTGAGCAGGTAACTTCCCTGAGCTTTCCGTAGTTTTCAAGGTTTCTGAAATGTTTGTTGAGTTTGGTGTGCTATGTTGTTTCCTATCATCTACTTTAAGTAGGTCCTCTTAAAATTCCTCAAAAGGTTTACTAATTTTCTGCAAAGTTTACTTCCTTTACACTACCCCTGAGGCAATCACATCCTGGTTGTATATCAGTCTTCTGTTCACTTATAATATATTTTAATATGTAATTTGTTAATAACTGTATTACATAATACAGGATCAGAGATTAATCCATTGCTAGTCTTTCTTATGGAAAAAAATAATTTCTTCCTATTCCTTTTCCTTGCCTTGTAGCCATTTTTACTAAAACAATTCTTGTCTGTCATCCAACAGCTACTTAGAGACATTAATAGCCTACCTCAAGGAAAGCTTGTAAAAGCCTTTCAAAGTACAGGATTCAGATTTTTTTTTTTTTTCTCTTTTTGAAATATCTTCAAGTAATTCCAACAGATCAGTGAAATTCTTTTGATTTGTAAAGCTTGCCCTACTGGAACTTATTTGCTATTTTCCAGTGACTTTCTTACTCTTTTCTAAATGACATCAACCAGTTAGGTTCATGAAACTTTTACTGGCCTTTAATTCTCTTCCTAAGCAGAAATATAACATTTGATGCATTTCAAATTTTAGTCCTATAATTGTTTCCTAATGAGAATAGGAGAGAATACATTTACCAGCCATTTACCCTGTTCGTATTTAAACTCATTCCAACTTTAAAGGATTTCTACAAACATGGGGCATAGAATTCCCACATATTGTGGGCCAGCTTCAGGTCTGCAAGATATTTACAGGTGTCACAGTTTCGGTAAGGAGAGATACTTGGTTCCACATAAGGAATAAAAATAATTGGAATAAAACAGCTAGATCGAATGCATACTTACCTAGTAAAGAAAAACAGGATTCAGGAACTAAGAAACAACTAAACAATAAACATATAAATAAATTCAGTTTACAGGCTTGAATCAAAACTGGCTGGTTTGAGCCCTCTGTTGCCTGCTATTCCTCCCAGGTGCAGAGCACAGAGTCACTCTGCCTTGACAGCAGCATGTCTGAGAGCAAAATTTTTTTTCTTCTCTCAGACACAGTGTTGCTGACATATAAAATATATTCAGATTGGAGCAGAATTGTAATTAGGATAAATATTTGATATCCAAAGTGCTATCATGCTAATATAGGTGGGGAAGACAGAGATTTTTTTGTAGGTAGTGTATTGTTGTTGCAGTCTTCTTATACTTCTGCTGTATTTTTAAACAAAATTTTTAAACAAATAAGCAAGATGGACTGAAGGAGGCAATATCAAAACAGCTTTACTTGAGCTGAGGTGTTAAGAGAGCCTTTTAGAAAATGGAAGCAGTAAAACAAATACACCTCAGCAATGATACAATATTGCAATCTATTGGTAATGATGGAATTAGGCTCAGCAGAAACAAATTCCTACATTTTAGTGAGATCTGGTCTATTCAGAAGATGTAGGCTGATAACAGGGAATAATGTGGAAAACGTAACGAGGCCATGAAAGATCCTGTAATGCTAGGGCTAATTTGATGTATCTTGCTTTCTTTGCAAAAACTGAGTACTATTTCTCTAACTCAAAATTGGTTCAGTCTGCCACTCCTTATGCAGTCAAAATTCCCCTTTAAACTAATAACAGCCATCTAAATGTGAAGCAAAGGTTTAGTAAATAAGGGAAGATTATTTTGTTTTCTGAATATAGATATATTAGCATATATATATACCTGTGCTTTAGCATGTCCATAGTTATAAATTCTTAATAATGATTATATGTAACAAAATTACAGAAGTGTTATTAGTTGTAATTTTTAAAGGCAAAAAATCTCAAAAGAAAAGGGTATAGATTTCTCTTTTCACAGGGATTTACAGTACTCATCAACTTGTATAGTTCACATTAGCATCCAGTGACATTGCTTTGTCTGTATATATTTCTAGCTGTCAACAGAATGTCCTGAGGCAATCGCATCCTGATTCTATAGCTATCTTCTATTCTTTTATAATACACAAGGGTCTAATTTTCCATCAGCAAAGCATGAAATCATGTAAGAATGCCACATAACCAGCATGTGCAAACAAGTAGCACTTTTTCTACACATAAAAATGCTTCATAAAATAACAAATAAATTAAATCTTCTTGTTCAAGTAAAGCGCTTGAAAACCAAGACCCTTTCTAGAAACTGGAATACTCTATGAAGAAGTGGCCATGACACACTGTTCCTCTAAACATGTACACCACCTCGCAGCATTATTTTGTGTGGTAAAATCATTTCACTCAGGCTGGTGGTGGAGCACTCTATTTCCTGGATAAATAATACAGTTGCAAACATTAGGCACATAAATTAATACAAATATTAAACAAACTAGCAAGTTAACAAAGTAAGTATATTTCAATTTAACGATGCCAGCTGATTGTTCCAACAGTAACAGCCTTGCCCTATAGCTGTGCAGGTTCCTATGAAGTGTTTTTAACAGAATTCACTGGAGCAAAACGTACCGGTATGGTAACTCTGTCATTTGCTATTTGCAGTGTATTTCTGTGTGGTAGCCAGAGAAAACACTAAGGCTCAGCAGTTAAATAATTTTAAAATGTATCAGAATATATGTGCATATATGGTACACAGACTCCCACTACTTATCTGGAACTTATGTACAGTTCTGCAGCACTGTCTGCCATCACCAATGACCTCCTTAAGCATCTTGTGTCTGCAATATGCTTGAACCACGTTCAAGACATACGTCTTTCTTGCTAGAAGAACCACAGAGGCAAAGCTCAGTTTAGCCTCAATCTATTGGCTACATTGCCAAAATCATATTCTTCCTCTTTGCCTCTCATATTTCTACAACTTCTGGGGATTTTTAACACCCTTCTCCACATAACGTACAGTTAATTTAGCACATGGCTTTCAGATGTCTGGCTGCAAAGGAACCTGTTGTAATTTAAGGCAAACGTGTTTTGAATAAAGTAGCTAGTGTTTTTAACCTTTACTGCATCTAGTACAATGGAAGCTTTTGGAACAAAAATGGATTTTCCAGGATGAAGTGGACCACATAGTCTCTACTCATGAAAAGAACTGACCTAGAATTTACTTATATAATTTTCAATACATTTGCCTTTGTCAGCTCCTCACCATTATTGCAATACCTTAGAGAAATGAGCTTTCACAAGACAAAGTCAGCCAACATACACTTGCTTCTCCAACACACTCTGCTTATGGAAACATTTCCTCAACATTACAAAGTAAAACAGAGGCATGATTTTATTTGCCTCTTAAATACAAGGAGATAAAAGCAAGGATAATTGTTGCCAAAGCATAACAGACATGACTGAAGTGCTCAATGATGACTCACTGCAAGGAAACAGCACTAAGCTTGGAAGGGGAAGTCCTGACCCCCATCCACAGCTGGGGCAGCCCTGCCCACACTGGAACTAATGAGCATGTCAGGCTGCCAGCCCACACAGGTGCAAGGATCAGCTCTGAAATAAATCCTACAGTGCAGGAGTATTGAGGGTTGGCATCACCACAACCAAGACTAAACAGTCATTAATCAGGGACAAGTTTTCGGCAAGTTTTCACTGTTACTGGTCCACAGAGGCCAAAGGAAAAAGATCATCTGCAACATCTGAAAATCTGTCCCTCCCACATTTCTCTCCTTAAAAATGGAACTAAAGGAAATAATTATGTAGCAGACAAATACCCTTCAGGAAAGAGAAGTCAACCCATAGAGCTGAATTAATCTTGGATTTGAGTAAATTCACTTTAGCGCTAGATCTTTTCTAGGCTACCTGTGTGATCTTGTAGTCCACAACGAGCAAGCACTCTGAACAAGCAAATGCTGAGTAAACAGTCAAGCAAGCAGCCTGTGCCCCATTCATGTGTTGTTACCATGAAGCAAGACACTCCACACTCAGTTCAGCTATGCCTTATCAGAACTGAGGCTTTCATGGTCCTGCCTGTATTTTAAAATTGGGACAGTATCTCCCTTTCTCCCTGTGGTGTTACAGGAGCTGAAACATGGGAGGCTGAAATGTTCAGCCTCTGTATCGGTGGTCCACTTACCTGAGATCAGGATAAAAACATCTAAGTGTGGTAATGCATAGTGTGTCCTCCAAGCAAACACAGTCATGCTTTAACTTACATGCAAGGTATATATATGTATATCTTGTCAGCAACAACAGCAAATGTAATCTTCCCTCAGCTATATCAACAACAGGAAAATCAGAAAACTTCTGGTAGTAAGGATAAGATAAACAAGTCAAAGGCATTATATTCACTTATGCAATCACTCTTTAGAGTGTGTTGTGGGGAATGCATATTAAGAATATGTTCCTTTTCAGGAGCCAAGTTTTCATCCGTCCCTGCCACACCTTCCACAACTAGTAAGTAAATGGTGATCTTAAAGCTACATAATCAAAGTTAACACTTCTCATTTAATATACGTCACAAACGATGACTCAGTTGTATGCAGATTTCCTGCTTTAAACCACTGCTTGTGGTGCAGAGGTGTCAAACACCCAGTAAGGCAATGGGCCAAATTGACCTGCTTCATATATTTACATAACCCGTATGTTACACTAAGATTCTGCATATCGTAAACTTTCACACAGCATCTTTTCCATTAAAATAAAAATATTGTTTCTTTCTTTTGTAGTTGTGAAGAAAACCTGCAATTGCTAACAGACTGTAAATGGATGCAGTGCCTAAGGCTGGAAACAGATGGAAAACTGGGCTCAGGAAGGCGACAACTCTACTTCTTTTATTAAGCTGCCTTGATGTTGATATTAAAACATAATGATGTCTCTTTAGAACTTAACGCTATGTATTTTGGTGAACGTTCAAATAGATAGGCAAGGAAGAGAGTGGGAATTAAGTCCTTATAAGTCATAATGGGAAGCAGAAGAGCAGGCTGGAAAAGGGAAAAATTTTAATATTGTAGAAACATTACTGTTTATGAAATACATGAGGAGCAAATAGGAAATGAATTATATATAAAAACAAAAGTTAAAATAAGGCTATAATTAGGAAATACTACAGGGGGAAATGGTAGCCATAAATTTATATCTTAAAATAAGAAATTTAAAATGGCTTAGATATGCCCATTATTCTGAAATGTTTTAATTGTAGCTTCATTTATGAGTATTATATGAATATGGTCTTAATATGTAAACTTTTAAAATAGTGTTTGTTGAAATCAGCTATTTCTGACAAATACTTTCAGTAAATGGGCATCTGAAAGAGTAGGGTGAATAAGCTTACCCAAAAATGTATAATAAACTGTAAAGGTAACTTCAACTGTATCTGCAGAAGGAGTTGCACAGCTTGGTAAGACTGAATTTGTGGAGTGACACCACTGACACTGAGGAATCAACATCAAATTGTATGTAGTTTGGGATTTTTTACTGTTGCTGGTTGCAATGGTGTCCCAGAGCCTGGATTCCCACTGACAGGTGGAGAATACTAGTTCCAGCGTCGTTTGCCTCAAAGGGACTGTGATCCCCAAGATACTCCACAAAGTGAATGAAAGCTCAGTAAGAGAAGATTATCAGGAAATTTGCTCTTGAACTCAAGTAAAACACCAAAGTTGTGCATCTTTGATTTGGTTGTGTAATACTTTGCATATCTGTACCAAAAGCTTGGTGGGAAGGAGGGATTGCTGCATGTGCTATGTACTTCCCTGCTGTGTTGCTACCAGCCAGCTCTTTCCATTTGCTCTTTTCCAGCTGTGAAACTAATGGAAGAACCGTAAGAGTGCCTAATCACTTGGCTTAAATCTTCCTGGGGCAAAACTGGAGGGTGCAACTGGATGCAGATGTTCACTGCCTTGCTGCAACTTGGCTGGACATAGCTAGGTACCCCCTAAACATCAAAAGCACATGCTTATTCTGTGCATGCCCTCTTTCGTTTAACATACCAAGTTTTTACCCCTTCTCCAGTATCTTCTTTCACCCTTTTCCTGCACCAGTATCTGCTGACATATGATTACATCTAGGATAGTCTTTGTACTTCCACAAGAGCCAGTTGGAAGCAGAGAACTAGGGTTGCTGATACTGGATCTTCTTCCACCTCTTTTCTTCTCACAATGTTCTTTCTGTCTTTTTCCTTGGCTGCTGATTGCATTGTCCTGGCAGCCAGTCAATACTGTGAGCATCAAGGGAGGGAGACGAGGCTTCCCACTCAATTAGCACTGAAAGTCATCCCTGGTATGTAGGAGAAACCATGGTAAAACGTTATTAAATCCAAGTCTCATATGTTTGTATATCTGTATTACAGATAGATACAATTTTGGAGCAGAGGGGTAAAGCATGAGGGGTGCAATGCTAAATACTTGACAGGTAGGTACGAGTTTGACTGTCAGGGTTACCTGCTTCTCAGAGTTCCTCAGAAGCCTCCTGTGTAAGGCATGTGATCTGCTCACCCAAAGACAGCATATGCGCTACAATTAGAGCAGAAGAACTAAAAAGGGAGAGGGAGTACAAAAAAGCTGAAAGATTATGGTCTTGGTTCTTCATCTCCATAGAGCATGCTCCCATCCCTACCTCTCCAGAAGCCTCACTGCACACAGCCTGTGGTTTTGCAGGAGGAGAATTAACCTCTTCTCCTGCACATTTACTCAGACTGTTTACTCAAACCATTCACACACAAAATTCTCAAGGGCAAAATATGCAGGCGGATGCAATTTTGAGAATAACTTCATTTCAGAATTAGAGCTGGCCAGAAAACAGATTTCATGTGCCAGGAAAATGATGGCATTTGAAACATTTAAAAAACAAAAAAACCCACCCACCCTGAGGCAAAAAGGAGAGCTTTCAACTTTCTCTCTAAGTATCATTTAAAAGTATAAGTTGCCATATTTTGAAATAATTTGAAACATATTATTTTTACAGAAAATAAAATTAAATTTCACCAAAAAATTGCTTGGAAGTAAAGAATTCATTAGTTGAAAGAGGAAGAACAAGAGCTCCACCATTTCAAAGTGTTTTCTTTTCTCTCCCTGTCAGCCTCCCTTCTCATAACAAAATTATCTAAAAATTGTTATGACAATATGAAAGCATTCATCTGTCTGTCTATGTGCCTGTCTGTTTATCTCTCTATCTATCTATCTATCTACCTACCTATGTTTTGATTTGGTCCACAAGCTTTCTCATCATTTTCTCTCCTAATAAAAGTAAGTATGAAAGGAAATCCAAACTGACAGTACATCACACCAATAGTTTTAGGATAAACTAAAAAGATTTAGCTCAACTCCAGGGATTATCAAGTCCCATGAACATAAAAGTAGTTGAGGACAATTCACAATCTCAAAACTGTTCAGAAGTTTATATCACAAAGGAGCACAACATATTTATAAACCAAGAGTGACGGGTTTCACTTGCTCTGAGTAATAACGCAATTAATAGTGCTAATAGTGCCCAAGGAGAGTCTTTTCCCTGAAACCATCTTGTCTTCAAGCTTCCTTAATGATTCTTTTGTATATTTGATTATTATTATCATTCCTGAGACAAAGTCTGACAGTTTATCCATATCACCGCCTTTTCAAGAAACATATCAAGAAATAGCAACATGCCACCTCCAAACATATTTATTAAATACAAGTGCTAAGCTGACAAGACACCAACAATATAAGCAGATGTCCATTTCTCACCAGGTCTATGCCACTCAAATTGTTCATCCAGAGCCAGAGCTGCACCAGGTTTATACCAGAACACTTTAAAGAGACATTATGCACTTTTCCTCAGAATGGGCATTGCATGATTTTTTATTATATGTAAATGAGCAGCATCTGATTAGGTCCTGAGGCAGCTTCACCTAGGTGTTCACAGGAATAGCAATGGGAGCTGGGGAAGAATATTTCATAACTGAAGTATATTTTCCCTTGGGGGACACCACCATTTGATTTTGACATTTATTTGTCCTGTGCTGTAAAGGACAAAACTACAATTACACTTTTTTTTTTCTACTGTGCAGTGGGCACAGTGTCAGAAAAAATTAAATCAAAGGTAGTGTGTTCTCACAAAAAAAAATAACAAGGTTTAAAACCAAATTTAAAGAATATACTCAGAGTTAAGTCACACTACATTAGAACAGCTTATATGATTGAAAATGCATATCATAAATATATTTTACAAAACAGCAGTAAGCATAACAAGTAATATATAGCTCCACACTTGCTTTTTTCTTAATTATTAATATTATTAGCACTATTATTAGCATTTTACTTTAATTAATATTTTCACTGACAGCTTTACAAACAAAATGCATCAATTATAACTCAGTTGCTTGATCTCATTTCTATTTTATACTTATTTTCATACTTCTTTTTCATATTTGGAGAAAATTGATGTAAATTACATGAATACAAAATTGAATGAACAGTATAGATTACTACTCTTGCGTGTTGCATTTCAACAACATACAAATCAATCTTTGGTATGTACATTATCATGCAACAAATGTTTTTTTATTCTCGAATTCCACCGGCAGAATTCATGCATCATGTAAATAAATCTGTTCACGTTTTACTCAAAGCATGTCTGGAAATTATCGATACTGCAAACAACTTATAAGATACCACCATATGTTTTACATCAAGGCACATAATTTTCATAAATGAACCTGATGTTTTAAAAAAATTTCTGAAATAAAAGTGTTAGAGAGTAAGTCATAAATTGGCATTTCATCCTTTAATTAGTAATACGTACTTATTTACAAATCTCATCCAAATCTTAGTCAAACTAGAACAGTCAAACATGTTGTCATGTTCTTTCCTCCCACTGAATTTAAATGCAGTTGAACATGAGCAGTTCCTAGGATTAACAGGTTTATAGTACATAAAAACAACAAATAGTGTCTTAGAATATTATTGAATTGCATTACTTGGAATAAATAACAAAAGGGGAAAAAAAGAGGTACCACTTAGTAAAAATGTGAAAGGTGGCACATGAAGAAAAAGTTTCACCAGTTTTTGAAGGACATTTAAACCTGTATTCGGAGTAAAGGTAGGCTTAATTAGGATACCATAATGTCTGCAGAGAGTAGACATGGTCATTTTGATCTGAATTCACATCAAACCTAATATGAAAATAGGATTATATGGAACCAAATACAATACATGAAAATGGGAAGCTTTTTTAAATTTCTTTTGTTGTTGAATCTTACATCCATTGCCAATTTAAACAGTGGTAATGGATCAGTAGGTGCAAGTGATAACCTAGCTACTAGAACATTTGCACTGGGCTTAGTTCAATGAAGAATTGCAGCACATTATTTTAAACACATGCATGGTGCCAGTAAAGAAATATTACTATTTGTATGCTTGAATTGCAAGCAGGTAGGTCAACCAGGTCACCAAGAAGAAAATGATGTATTAGTATGCAAGAATCTATCTAAGATATGGGATGTGTTTTATATGAATTGCGTATATAGGAGATATTACACTCAAGTAATTCAAAGTAGGTGCTCCTTATTTCTAGAAAGGATACTGTAGTGATAACACTCATAGTTCTCCATATCTGCCAGTGTCTTCAGTCCAAGATGTCACCTCTCACAGAGTGGAAGGTTGTGTGATCTTTATATCCTTTCATTGCTTAGCTTCTGACACTGACTTTGCTGACGTTAAGAGGAAAATTAATGGGATTTATGGAAATGTGTTTTTTGCAAATGTTTAATCAGTGAAGTTTCTTATGATTGTATTAGGTGGCTGTTTAATTGGTTTGGTAATAAATAACCAATTTTTTATAGGACATCAAAGAACTTTTGATGAACATTAGCCTTACCTTTTTCTCAACAGTGCAATCATGTGGAAAGTTTGCTTACCAAAGATAACTTTTGGTGTGACATTATTCATTATGTGACCATTTTTAGTACAAACACCTTCAGTTCTGGAACTGAGGAGAGGAGCATTGTTTACTATATAAATTTATTTCTTTAAAATTTCGATACTGAATGTAGAGCATTATTATAACCTACACTTTTCCCCATAACAGTTCATGCTTTTTACTGGAGGATTTAATATTTCACAATGTCTCTTCAAAAACCAAAATCTACATATTTTTATGATTTTTACATAGCAAAGTTGAAAACCTCCCTCATATTTGCTCTTTAAAATGGACTGGTTTATAATAATATATTATAACATTTAGGATTTTAATACCAGTGCTTTAGTGTAATAAAACTTTTAGTGAGTCCCTAGCATGTCTTGTTCCGACTTGAGTCCCTCATTTACATATCCGATGTCCCCCAAGAGACAGACAAGCTTCAAGTTAATTATCCATGTAGCTGTAAGAACTCCTGTTTCTTGGTAAGACCTCTCTAAAAGAAAACTAACAGTTATTAAATATTACTTTGGGTTTCAAAAAGTAATCAAATTGCATTTAAAGAGGCACTAAAGAGATACTTAAATTTAATAATCTTTGCAGACTAAATAATATATAAACCATCTACAACTCTTACACAATCCACAAATAAAACAATCATTAAAAACCTAACAAGAAGCCCAGCAAATACTCAGAGCAAACCCTGCACTACTCCCTAACATGTAGTCATTTTACACAAAGGCAAAATTACTCCTGTTGAAAGGAGTGACACAATCCTGCCTGCTTCTAGTAGAGCAGCATTACATTACTAATAGCTCATAAAAATGTGGAGAGAATCATGCTCTTTATAGAAAATAACGAATGACAGAATACATACTTCTGAAATGAAATGCAACTCTTGCTAAGACACCAACATGTCTCTTGTAGCTCAACAAATTATAATTACAGGGAGGAGCAACGGAGAAATACTGTATAGTGTTACGTTGTCTCTTGTGACCAAAAGCATCTTTAAAGAACAATTTGATATACCATGGAAAAGAGGAACAGAATAGCTGGCAAGCATAAAATAGACTTTAATTCTAACTGTTCTACACATCTTACATAGCATCCAAATGCCTTCAGTACACTGTTAGACAATGTACCTAATATATGTCATCTGTGGCTCATTCTCTGTCATCCTCAGCTGCAGCTGGCAACTTACAAGTACAGATACCAGGTGAAATAATTAATCTGAGTATTTTACAATAAATGAACATGTGCATCTATCTCCCAGAGTCTCATGATGACTTGCATGAGAGGCAAATTCATTGACTGTCTCCAAATTATTACATGCATCCTATAATTAAGTTACAATGACTGAATAGAATGTGGATGCTCTTCTCTACACAGAAGACAACAATCTCATTCCACAAAGACCTTGGAGGTCATTCAAGAAACAATTAGATATCCTGCCATCTCTACTAAAGAGAAAGAAGGCCAAGGGCAGAATAGCTTTTCTTCTGTTTCCTGTAGCTTCAGTGCTCACAGATTCAAATAAAGCCAAACAATATCAAGCCACAGAGCAAAACACACAGAACAGGAAAAGTCATGTCTGTCATTTTACAGGAAGGCATTTGTTAACAAATTTCTGTTATTTTAGTTTCTCAGCATCACTGTGTACAAAGTGAAAAGTGCTAAATAAAACCATTGTCATTATTGTGCTGTGTATAGACAAAGGAGAATACATACTAATGCCAGCTGTGTACATATTCAGCTCTAGGGTAAAGAGCATTAACGTGAGAACAGAAAGAGGTAAGACCTGACATTTACATGTCCAATGGTCTTCTCTCGTATATAGAATAGCATATATGATATTTTCTGGCACTTTACATTTGATCACATGCTTGATTTACTGTGATAAAGGGAGTTAAAACTCAGTAATGCTCACAAAGTCTAGGAAAGTAAAATTTTGCAATCCTTAGGCAGACAGTTCTAGCATTGACATCAAAGAAGACAATAGAAGAAGACTTCAAATAGACAATGCCTGTTGTCACTCTGAGATGATCCCTTCTGGTTGAAATATGGAACAATGTTGACAGACAACTGCAAAGGATGTAATTTCCAGGCCTCTTCACTTAAAAGGAGGGTGACTGAGATGTAGACTTTTAAGGGTGTTTGTGGGACCGTATGGAACTTTTTCCTCAAGATGCCTCATATAAACAGAGGAAATCTTAGCCTGTGAAGTTTTCTTTCCGTCACTTCTATAATATTGAAGTACAATGCAAAAAATTTACCAAAAGCACTTCTAAGATGCAAGTGGTTCACATCTCACTATCCTGTAATATTTCACCTTTTCTTTCCTTCCTTTCCAGCTTTTCCCCTTGGCCTTCCCATTTCTAGTAGAACAAAACAACAATTATGGGGTGAGTGTGGTAAGTATCAGTAATGAGGTAGGCTCTGCAGTTTGATCTGAAACAGTTCCCTAGGTGAAGTTCAAAGGACAATGCAGAGCACTAGAACGCTTGTCACTAGACAGTTTGCCACTAGGACATGTCTCAGAAGTAATGGCTTGTGTAATGTACAGCTTTAGACCAGAGATATACAAATACGAAGTGAAAGGCATAGTCCTGGACTATCTAAGTGAAATACTTTGAAAAAGTCATTAATTCCAGTCACATGAATATGAAAAAGCCATTAATTCCAACCACACAAATAAACGAAATTAATGAGGAAAACATTCTTCCAGGGTGTTTTTTATTTTCCAAATCTAAGTATTTCTTCTCTCTTCACATTTAAGTCCACCTATGGGCTTATGAAGAAGAGTCAAACTTAGCAGGAACAGAGCACTGAATTAAGTAGAGAAATATAGAGAAATTCAACAGTATAGAACTACATTAACAGATGCTTTCAAACAAAAATAGAGGAGGAAATGCCATGACTATCAGAAAATACAGTATTTTTTTCCATTTGGGAGCCAGAAGAGCACCAAAAGTGATTACCACCAGCACTCCAATTACCTAGAACACAGATCCAGACGACTAGCAAGAGATAGTCTACTTCAAACAGGAGATGTGAAATAATCTTTCTTTCAAAGATTATGAAATTCTGCCTACTTGCTGTGAAGATTGAAGCTGGATTTTCCCTAATCAGAACAGCATGTAATTGCCTTTGGATTCTTGCCATTGTTTTCAGCCCATGCAGTAGTTATTTCACATGAAGAAACTGAAGCTAAACAGAGCTCTCTATGCCATCGATCCCATTTGTAGTAGTCCTGATTCCACATTGAAATGAGCTCAGACACAGAGCACATTCTTGGATCTGCAGCTAGCTAGTATGAAAACTTCTGATTAATAAGCACTAGGTTCTATATCTGTTCCCTTGCATCACTTGTAAGGCCATATCCCACCCCATCATCCGCAATAAAATACAATGAGTATCTGAATTCATACCACAACACTTCATGTTGTGTTTGCCACCCATGGAGTCTGCCTGGTACAGAGTACCCAACTTCACTGTTTTGTGCTTAAGAAGAACAGGAACATCTTACACTGTATTTAAATTTATGTAAATGTTGATGGCAAAAAATTTCACACGCTTCATTACAGTATGTGAGATTATTTGGGCACCATACTCAAAAGGCAAAGAATATATCCTGTCTCCTCCCTGTGGCACAGAGAGAGGCGATCAATCAAAAAGGTGCTCGAAGTCAGACAAAATGGCTGTATGGTGCTTCAGTGTTCAAATTATGTGTGTTCTTTAAAAAAATTGAATGCTGGATAATGATTTGCCACACCGCTATACTACAGGTAAGTTCAAAAGCAGTCATTGTCAGTATGCTGATTGATGTAAAGCTTTCAGTCTCTGGGGGGAAGAGTATAGCACTTCCTACTGCTTGATCCATAAAGCAGCATTTACTGCAGCCCACCTTCCTGGTCTGTGCTGCATAATACATTGCCAGATTATGGGAGTTAGGGAATTAAAAGGAAAATAAAAGAATGGATGAAAAAGCCATGACCCCCTCCTCCACAGGTGAAATTCTTAGTCCCTGCCTCGGCGTATTGGAAGTAGACACTAATTGCCATCCAGATACCCACTACTCACTTTCACCTAAATATTTCCCACTTCTGGATGATCAACCAGCCTAACATTTAATTGAAAAAGTTTCCATTTAATGTTTGCATCCTGTGATGACTAGCTGGGACTGGAAGCATTCGCTATCAGAACTACAGTATTAAAAGAGAGAATAGCACTGTGTGAAGGAGCCCAAGTAAAAGGCAAGAAATGAGAATGGAGGAAAAAAAGCTCTTAAGGATACACACTTCGAGTTTCTCTTACTAAGAAGCAACAACCTGCACTTCAAGTGATGCTTCATGTGCCAAGTACTGTGCCAGCTGTTTGATTTTGTATTTGCTACTTAGTGATCAGTACTAGGATTTTTGTAGGCATTTTCTCATGGCTGTTCAACAGAAAACTGCAACACTATCCATAGACAGGAAGGGGAAAGTATTATTGATCTGTGTCTGCTTTGATGTGCTGCTTTCTGGGAGTGAAACCAATCTGTTACAATCACATGCTGCACAGTCTGAATTATATTGAGGTTCCTATCAATATATAGAATATGTGGGAGCAAATAAACAGTAGCCACAAAAGAAAGGTTTGACCAGATTATTAACCACTTCTGGGTGCTGAAAAAGGAAATTTGTGTGGGATCCAGACAGGTGTCATTCATAAAGACCTTTTGGGGACAAAAATACAGGAAAGGAAGCATTTGATATTGGAGACCATGCAGAGAAGGCAAAGAGGATTCACATTTTATGAAGCATTAAAGCAGCTTCTGTAATGATACCATATTTGGAAAAGAAATGCCCCACTTTAAAAAAAGGAATGAAAGCAGCTGGGATTCAGAACTTGCAGAACTTGTTGGCAGACTTACAGGGTATTCTCTATGTCAGAGTTGTACCTAAAAAGGGGAGACAGAGTACTCCAAAACCCCAAATCCTTGCTCAAAAGTGTTAACAATATTCAAGAAGGAACATGAGCACAAGTAGTCATCACAAAGACTCAAAGGCAATGATTTGAGGCAACAGGAGCAAGATCTGAAAGACAAAAGAGTAAATAGATTGATGGCGTTGAACAGATAACATTCTCCCTACCTCCTCAGAGTTTGCCACCATCTGCCTGTCAGCCTCAGGGCAGGGCAGGCAGGCAAAGGGGAATACGGTTTACAAATAGGGACAGATGCCAAAATGAGATTGGCCAAAGGCAGGAACAAGTGATAGGATGAAATTTGCTCAAAAACAAAGTCCTTACAATGATTAAAAGTTTAACAACAAAATTGAAACACAGATGTGTGTTTCACAGATTTTAAATGTATTTGGATCTGATTATGCATTGTTTTGCATCTTGTTTTCTTCCTTAAATTTAGAAATCATCTGCAAATCAAAACTACCGTTTTTTTTGCAGAGTTGTAAATACACAAAGTTTAAGTGTTAGGCTTCTTGCAGAAACAACATCCAGCTGCCTTCCCACAGTGTATCTCACTCCAATGCAGGGACAGTACTGGCTCTGCAAAGCCAAAAGTATTCCATATCAGTGGTCAAAGTGGCATGAAGGCTGAATTCTTCAGTAGAACAGGTAAAATGGCCAAATCTATGTTAATGACAATAGCTGAATAGAAACAGAATTACATAAGCCTGAGGGAAATGTGAAAATATTGGAGGATGGAGTCAAAAAGAGCTTAGAGAATATTACAGCATGACAAGTACATGTACTAGAATGACAAAGTAATATAAGGAAGATCCTTTCATTTTGCTTAGCTCATCTGATGCATCTTTTCAGTGTGCAAAGGTAGAAAAGAGAGATAACTGAAGTAAAACACTAGAGGTAGCTTCAGTAGCCTAAATACTGAAAATGCGTTAGAACATCTGGGATGCGTACACAGGCCACAGATAAGACACAGGACCCACAGAAGACTTGTGAAGTCAAGTAGAATACCTTAGCATGTACCAAATGGCACTTGACACCTACAGTGAGGCATCTGAAACATTTTCAGAGTGAAAAAAACATTTTCTCTCCAAATGTACCATTTTCTCTCCCAAACGCAACCACCAACACAAGATTTTAAAAATCTTTTTATCCCACTTATCTTTATATGGAGTTCTTCAAGAAAAATACAGGTTTCACAGAGAGGTGAGGGCCAGTGGACTGATGCCTTTGCACATGGGTCATTTCTCTTGCAAATGTAAATGGTCATGACCTAATGAGTTAGATGCAGAACAGTATACTGCATAATAAAGGCAGAGAACTCTGAAGCAGGGTCTTAACTGTAATTACTTGGACAGGTTTATGAGATTCTTCTGTTATTGGGGTTTCTATTCCTCTTTGGAAGAGTAAATAGAATTAACTCAATTTCCAGCTGGGGACAGATTGTGGGCAGATAGATGATTACCCTGCCATACCCGTGGGTAGCCAACTTCTCCCACTGTTCAGTAGCATTTGAATTGTTTTCCTTATCTCTCACTGATTTTGACTTCGTTGAGAAGGGTGGAGGTGACATTTATGTCTTAACACAAACATATATTAGTAAGCCATTTTTAGAGATGCAGGTTAAGTGAGGGGCCATAAGGCACACATACGGACTGACATATTATAACTATTTTAGTAACAACAAAGACCAGACGGGAATTGCTACATTTGGAGAGAATGTGATTGAAAGTTAAAGGATAAATTCAGGTATGTGTCACTATTCTCTCAGTGCTAAAAGAAAGCAGGAAAATAAATGACCTGTAATTCCAACAGGGAGTAAAGAATCAGACCTTCTACAGACAATAAGGGTGTTTCACCCCATACTCCTCTTTTGATTTCCACATGAAGGCATGCACTGAATAAATTCCTGGCACAGTTCTGTCAAATTTCCTATCACTGTAGCCAGCTATTAAATATCTAGGTTTGACAAGAGAAGTGACAAATGAGTAATACATGAAGAGCAAGTATTCTGGTATTTTGGTAGTTTCTTGACACAGCTGCTATGTAACCACTAAGGCCTGGATTCATCCAGATGGCAATGACTTCAGGGTGAGACTACACACTTTACATACCATAAAAAGCAGGAACCTGACCCCAGTCTGGAGATCTAGAATGTGTTATCTTGGCACAAACATGCTCTACAAACAACAAGGTGAAGCTACTTTGAAGAGAGATCAAATAAGGCCAAGGTTGGCTAGAGCTGGCCAGGAACAGTGCTGTGTCTGAACTTCAGCTGCTTGCAAAAGCTCAGGTATGGCTCTGTAGGTATGCAGGTATGCATCTCCTAAGGCCTGATACATAACTAAGCATGGGCTTTTTGCAAAATAACCTAGGGACCAGAACACTCCGAGAAGAGATACCTGTATTCCAGCTTCTCCTCAGTTTAGGATTTGATCCCCAAAATGCCATACCCAAGAAGAGTACCCTACTATCAAACTAGAAATAATTGCAAGAGTAAAAGAACCTAGTGAGAAGATGCTCTCTAACCTCTCCTTCCAGGCTGAGCCACTGTGCAGTCAAAAAGGCAAAAAATCTTGAAGTCAAAAGGCAACATAGAATTAAGAGTCTAACTTCTAGGTCTGTGGATAGATGGAGATAGGTGGAGTCCACCTGCGGATAGATAGGTGGAGTCCAGTCCCTAACAATTTGTAGCATTTTTTTTTAAATGTAATTATGAAACATCCAGATAGAGACAGATATAGCTTGGAAGTCTCCTTTTACCCAGTTAATGACCATTCTTGTAGCTTTCAATATTCTGCAAGATGGAAGATGACAGAAAGAAATGTATGTGATTAGAAAGTTAGCCAAACTGGCATTTTTTTCATATTTTGAGTCATAAGTGATGATAACACATATTAATGCCAGAGCTTTAGACTAATTGTTCTGAAAAATTGACTTGATTGCACTATAAAGTCATAGCATTCTGTAGCTAGAAGTTTCAGAATTGTATAAAATTGCATTATGCTATCAGCATGTTATTATGTTAATAATATTTTCAATTGATAAACAATAGGAAGGCAACAAAAAAATGCCTTCATTCTCATCTCAAGACAAGAACATGGGGGTAGTTGAGAAGAATGAACACAGTAAGAAGACACTCTGATGTCTGAGAAGTGGTTTTGACAAAGATTTCCAGCATGAATAGTGGCATTGTAAGTAAAATGTGGAAGACTTTACACAGATTCAAAGTCAGTACAGCAGTAATAATCCTTGACACATATTATTTTTGAGCCACTGCTGCCCCTATGCAATGTGTTAAGACAACGAACTTCCAAACCCAATCAGAAGATGTCACAAACATTACCACTCCACTCTGTAACACATGGTAGTGAGTCAGGGCAGGCCTCCGGGAGACTTTAAACAAGTGCTGGAGTACAACACCAAGGCAAGAGAAGCCCTCAGAGGTTTAAACTCTCCCACTTCTGTCACTGTAACTTGGTCTGACTCATAGCCAGCAAACGCTGCAGCTGCTGCTCTTTCTCACACTATCTGTAAACAAATGTGCCCTGTGTATTTAGCAGGTTCTTGGTTTATTAAACAAAAGAGAACCCCCACATTTTTTCAGATTAAACTATCTATTTCTTGTATTTTTTTTAATCACAGATTTTACTTCACCAAGCTTCTTTTTTTTCCCCTGTCTTATGATATTGTATACCATCTCAGTTGAAAATAAAGTGAAATTGATATATATGTGTGGAATATATGGGAAACAAAATTTCTCTGCATGTGTTTTCTGCTACTCAGTTTACATGAGCAATAAGGATAACAGAATTTCCACAGCTTTTCCAGCTTTCATACCCATTTTAGATTCTTTAAGGGTCTCTGAGGGACTGGTCTTAAGCATATAATTTAATGGCCCATAGAAAATACAAGTCCACTAATCTCGTTTTTAAAAAGACCACTCAATTTGGTACATAAAGTTATTTGAAAAGTATTTTTTATCAGAATATATATGATACTATTTCAAAGGGAACTTGAAAACACAAATTCAAAATGTCTGTTTTATACAACCCCTGCACAGCTGGAGCCAGATATTGCTCCCTGCTCCCTATTTAAAGTTGCAATTAACATAAACAAAAGGTAAATATTTTCAAATTACTCCATATCCCTTCTATCTTTAGAGAGTCAGTTCCAGAGGGATCCAGTCTCCACAAGCACACAACTATAGCATCAAGTACAGGCACTGCAATATGTTGAAAGGTTGAGGATGTCAAGGGGTGAGATTTACATCTGCAGGGAATCTGAATTTGCAGCCTGAGTTCACCTCTAGCATACGCTCAGGTTCAAATATATATTTATTGTAAAAATTGTTCCAGATTACATATACACTGAAAACATTTAGTTTTGCTTTAGCTTTCTTCTGAAGCCTTTGATAGCGCTTTTCAATGGACAGGAGCTTGGACACCATCAGTCACCCTTTTTACTTTAGTTGCAAGGTGTGGAATATCATTATCGCAGGATAGGAGATGCCAGACTGAGTAAAGTCCTGAATATATTTTACCACTGGGCATTAGTGGGCATTTATTACTTATCTCTAGTGCTATTACTATCCCTAGTAATATCTAAGGTGATATTACTTATCTCTAACACAGTACTTCTTGTATTTATAGTAAAAAAACCATACAAACATGGTGGTAAACAAAATTACATACAAGCCCCACTTTCCATGACTTTGCTGTTTGCACACGCAAGGCTGCCCTAACAAATAAAAACTTTATGCTTTACTAAACCTAAAAAACAACCACAACACATCTTCAAACATACGTTCTTCTGTGTGATAAATTCTGCAACAGTTAAAGGCCCATAGCTTTATCAGCTGCTGTTTCATCTGAGGCTGAAAAGATAATGACCAAATGCCTTGCTTTTCTACCAGTCTCACCATAACTCAAAGAAACTTTAAACCAGTTAGTTACATATATTCACAAAACCCCTGCCCTCACAGGTCCAAACCCTTCAAGCCAACTCTTCTGACCCACTGACTTGGATGATAGTTAAAGATCAGGGCCAAATTGTGGACTTAAGTGCAAGCATTTATAGTCTAGGGCAGTGCCATTCCTTGCTTCTCAGAGTGTGATTTAGCCAGAAAGGGTTTTATTCAAAACAGATCTGATAAAAGGAAGAATGACAGGAGTGAGATGTGGCTCCTCCTCCTTCTACAAAGGATGCTTCCTAGCTAGCAGAATTCTCCTCTCCTTCTCTCTCCCTCAGTCTGACAATTGCAGAGTGCCAAGACATGGAAATCATCCTTCCACTGGTGACATCTGTCTCCCCAAAGAGCTCCAGAGGCAGTTATTGTGATAGCTTTGGAGTCTGTCATATGATTAGGTGAATATCGAACAGTCTGGGACTTCATTCTCTTAATGCTAGTTCCTGTGACTCACATTTCATTGGCTTGAATTAATGCAATATATCATTTTATTTAATTTTTTTGTGCAAAGGAAGGGAAGAAAAAGGCTTAAATAAATTCGTGCATAGGGCTTGCAGTTTTGGAACGCTGTCTCTTTCATTTGTTGTATAATACACCCATAACTATCAGTCAGCATTGTCCATTTATGCATCTACTGGAAATACTGAGTTTTCACTGTGAAAAGGCTGATGCTTACGAGCACGTAAGAAAGCTTTATGTGTCATTTCTCTGCAAACAGAGACTTCAGAACACTCTCACTAATGAACCATAAAGGAAAAAGATATTTTAAAATAACAACTCTCCTAAGAAATGACATTTAAAAGGAGTACTGATTAATATCAGAAACAAGTCAAAAGAGTTAAAGAAGTTTTAAGTATTACCCTTTTCAGCATGGCTATCAATAGGAAGCTGACAATAGTATTATTGCTATTTACATATTGGTAACATGCTGGTATGAATTTGCATAACGTATTGTGGTTCTATGCTCTAGGGAGTTGCATTGTAACATATTGGTGCTTAATGAACTCTGAAAAAATTGATTTTCCACAGAGTAAATTAAGGAATGCATTATAGCTGTTAAAGCAATCTTAAGGGAAATCTGAGGCTTCCACTGCAGTACCATGCTTAGTAAGTAATAAATTACATGTTATACTTATTTGCCTTAATTCATGCTAATTTTGTCCAATTAATGTATCACAGTAATTCAGAAGCCTGTCACAGGAGAGCTAATTATTTATTGGATTTTTGTGTTCAGCTCCCTAGGAGTCTACTAGCAAACAAACTTGCGACTGTCTTTCTGTTAGGTCCACAATGACATTTTTATGTCTTACTGTGGAAAGAAAAAGAATGTTATTATTTTCTGGTTTCAGTTATAAAGATGGATCATTATTCTTGTAAGTTAGTTTTTTGTTTACAAACTGGTGTCACATCGTGACAGACTGCCACACTATTAAGATGAGATCCAATGTTTTTCCTCTTCCTGTAAATGCGTGAACATGACATAATTCTTATTAAAAACCACGGCGGTACTTTTCACAACCTGAAAGCTTCTGCCAAGTGTGTGTAAAGTTCAAGAAAAAAACCTTCTTATTCTTTCCACTGAAATCTATGTTTTTCAAAATCCACTGGCTTGAAAAATCAAGCACAATGTGCCCATAGCAATTGCTCCTCTTTCACAAAAATAGATTTTTAACTGTGGTAGAATGTTAATTCACAGCAAAAGAAATGAATTATTTATGAGATTAATTTGTGCAATTCATACCTATAAATAATATGGCAGTTGCTAAATAATTTGCACAGAGTGATAAGATGCAGACATCACAGTTAAACAATAAGAGTCACCAGCTGTGAAATACCCACTATCTGCTAGCATTCTGTCATGCACAAGCATTTACAGAAAATTATTTGTTGGGAGTGGAAAGTATTAGATCTGATACTTGGCTTCTTCTCATGGGTAGCAGGAGAATACTTGTCAGTTGATTACTGTCTTCCATCCTATGTGAAAAGAAGTGATATTTCTTTAAATGTATAATGCAAAGTGATGTTACCAGCAGGCTACATAAAATCATGTGATGTAACCTGCCATAATATGATGCACATGACCGCCTGTGTCACAATTTTAAAGAGATTTATTTTAGAAGAACTGGCGAGAAAAAAAAAAAAAATTACCCCTACTCCTTTTCAGTTAGTTGCCATTGATCTGTGTTTGCCTATAGCCAAATGAATATCTGGTAGTTCAGTAAACGTCTCTGAGCAATATTCCATCTTACACTAACTGTATCTATAATTATCACTTTAAAAGCATCTGTCAAGTACTTCATAGTTTTCTACCATCATTTTTAAGTCTCTTCATTCCTAGTAAGCACCCAAAACCTTGACAAAGAATTAATTATCCAGTCCATTTTTCTTGGATAACAGTTGTTTAATTGTTTAAGGTATTTAGAATTGGAAATTGTTTTCTTCATTTCCCCTTGACTTCTTCAGTCTAGAAAACATAAATCCTACACTGAATGTTAAACATGTCTTAAATCTTATCAAAGTCAACAAGGATGATGACTGAGTTTTTCCCTTAAGTAGGAGCTTTATTTTCAGACTGCATTACCTGGACATTCTGGACAAGAGGACAGAATATGGGTACCACTTCCAAAGACAGGAGCACGTGTGGCCAACCATACCATACAAACATGATGGTTGTTTTATGAATGATTCAGAAAAAGGGGTGAACTGTGCAAAGGTGTAACAATCAACAGAGAAAGCCCCAGAATCAAGAAGAATACACCTTATGACAATGTCAGAAAATTCTTCCTGGCAGCAAAATCATCACTTTTGAAAGCCTACTTGCCTGAAAATATTCATAACTTTTTCCATCTCTCAATCCTTTTTTCTTATGAGTAGTCTTCATCATTGCCTATATAAAGAAGTTTACATAATCTCTTCTGGTGAGCCCAAATCTGCACAGCCTGACACTGAAAATCATCTAGAACACTAATCTTATAGAGCTGGTGACAGAGGTTTTGCATTGTAAAGATGTCACAGTACAGATATACAGAACAGGAAAAAGCCTAAAAAGTTAAAACAAGATTTGGAATCCCTAGCTGGAATGAACGTTTTAAAGTGCCCATGTTTACTTTCTTGTTAAGTTAATATGTTTGCTTCTGCTAGATGTAGCAGAAATTTATAAGCTAACTTTTGTGTTACTTTAGCTTAGTTTAGAAACTTTTAAAAAACCCACAACACCAAAATACCCTTGGAGAGGGAAGGCTACTGAGAAGGAGCTAGATATTCATTAGAGACTGCGTTTCTAACACAGCTTTGACTATATTTGCTCCTCCTGTAGAGACAAGCTGCACAAGGAAAGTACAGAGGAAGGATATTGTACTTTCCCTCTGCTTCTTTCTGGTTGTGTCATCTAATAAATGTGTCACTTTAAAATCCTCTTCCTGCCATGGAGGCAGCTGCTTTCCTGCTAGTTATTTCATTGGGTTGTCTTCTGGTTACTCAGAATATAACAAAAGAAATCAAGTTTCAAGCACCTGCTTGTACCACAGAAATGTATGGAAATCTTGAGTCACGCAGCAGCAAGTGGCAAGACCACTGTGAACTTCAACAACCCAAGAGTTCATTCACAGTCTCCTTTTAAGCTAAACACCTGTAGATGATAATTTCCGGATCTGTAACTTTCCCAGCACCCATATATTTTGTCATTCCTCCTGACACTTGACATGTTCTGACACACCATTTCTTTCCAACATAAAGACAACTCCTTTCTCCACACCTGGAATATCCTTGTCTCCCTTCTTTTCCCTCCCAATGCCCTCGTGCCACCCCTCTGAAAAAGATCCATCAGCAAAGGGTTTCACACCTTCCTTTTCAGACTGGTGAGATTTTAGTGATCCTTCATCATCCAACAAATTAAGAAATGCTTTTTATGACAGTAGAAATATGTATTTAAGATCACATTCACAATGCAGATTATTTCTGTAATCAGTGCTTGTACTGTGTTTCCTGCCATACAAAATCTCTGCTGTTATACCAATAGGCTGCCTTTGTCAGACCATAAAAGATATTTTAAAAACAACAACAACAAAAAAAACAGTGATAGCAGAGCAGGGTGTAATTTTGGGGAAGATCCCCACTGGAAGCAGAATCTTCCCTCTTCTCTAAAAGGAAACAGAAAAAAGTTGTACAGATTTTAGAGATTCCCAAACCAGTCCTGGTCTCAGTGGTTCCAGGAAACAGTGCTGCTCAAAGTAGCTGCATCCTTCTTAGCCACAGCTGGATGCAGAGCCAGCACAGATGTCTTTCTGGCAGTTCATAATATCATGGACTAAATCAGTGCAGGTATGACTAGAGAGAGAGAAATACGTGGATACACTCATAAAACTGCAAGCTTATACAAATGGCATTCATTTACTCACTGAGTTCAGAAACAGATTAAAGAAATGCAGGGCAATGATAGCAAGACTTTTAAATGATAACTAAGCAGCACCTTGGCCTCAATTACAACACTAAATTAAAGCAGAAATCATATAAAGAAAAAGGTGACCCAACTCAGCATTAATTAGAGAATGACAAAACCCCGCAGGTTGGAAGGGAGCTCCAGAAGTCTTCTAGTTTGACCTTCTGCTCAAAGCAGATCTGTTGGCTTAGGCTGCCCCGGCGGTGAATGATTAGCTTACTGGGGTACAATGGAAGTTAGAGGTAGGTAGACAAGGAAGGACGTTAGTAGTCTGTTATAGAGTAAATTGTAGCAATAGGGAAGAAAAGGGAAAGACAAAAGTGGGCATACAAATAAGGCTACAAATAGAAGTTGCAGGTGACTACACACCCTGCATCTTGCTCCCATGTGGCTTACAACATAGGTGACTGAACGAGTTGTGTTAATGGACACCCACCACAGATCTTTGCTTCCATGCCCGCCTGTGGTCGATCAAGACTAAGAATACCTACAACCCTGCTTCCAGGACTCGTGACCAGATTCCTCGTCCTGAGTACTATGGTTGCTCATAAGTTTCTGTCATGTGTATGTGACTCTTACGTTCCTGTTTCATGTCTCTCAAACACTATCAAAACTAATTATAATGATTTTTCTGTAATTCAGAAGGTGACTCTTCCATTTTCTCCAGCATTTGAGAACAAGCTTATTTGTTTCTTTATCAAGCTAGTTAGCAGAAATAGCAAAAGATCTGCTTGCTTATCAATATCTCATACTATTTTGTATTTCCTTTATTTCCATCTAGGGACTCTGGTGTACATTTACATGCTTTTTCCAAAAGAGAGGACAGAACACAGCCATTGCTTCTATACTGCTTGCTGCTACACCTTCAGTTGCCGACTTCCTACAAAACTCTGCTTCTTGCAAATGATGACTGTATATGTAAACACAGGACTGGCAGTAATCGACTTTGGAACTTCGGTTCAATAAAGTCACTTACAAATAGCCCCATTACACAAGTTATGCCACCTGACGTGCAATTAACCCCATGGTCTACTGGAGGGTTGCACCTCTCCTGCTGCTCTCACAGAACTCCTGTTTTCAGCACACTGCTGCAGTTCTCTGCTCTGTTTTGTAAGTGGCTTAGATTGCTCTGCTGAAATCAACAGAGGGACAGCTTTGAGATCTTCAGGTGAAATGTATTATAGAAATGCAAATAAACGACTAGCTTATTATTTGATGCAGAGGCTGCTGTATAGCTCTACCTAGTCATTACATTTAGTTGCCATGCCTATCAGTATGCACTCAGAGATTGATAGATGATGATTTTATAATTCTTAAATACTTTTTTGATATCCTAAACCTATAGAGCCTTCAGACATTTTGTTCAGGAGATCTGGAATATTTTGCCACTTGAAATAAAAAGAGCTTCAATTGGCAGCGTTTTAAATCCAAACATTTAAGGCATTGATTTTACTTAGTTTTTCTAAAGTAACTCCTTTAGGAAATTGAGTGCTACATTGCTAATTTTAACTTTATTCATTTTAAAGTGCTTCAGGATACTAGCACAAAGGGCACTGTAAAAATTGCATTGTGCTGTATTAGGTTTGAATAGGATGAGTTATAGAAATGTTTGAGACTTTGAATTTCCAGAATTTAGTTATTACAATGCTTATAATACTAAAGGTTTCTTATGTATGCATTTTATGTTTGGAGTTTTTTTCTTAATAATCATAATTTCTAAGAAATAGCTACTATACACAGTCTGTCACTAAAGCTTTATTATATTTTTATATTCTAATACAGCTGTACAAAAAGATTTTATAGAACAGTTATTCACACCTACATAAATATAATTTAAAATGCAAATGTTCATTGCCTAAATTACAGTGGAAATTCATTTTTCATAAAATGAATCTTTAAAATATTTCCAGTGTTGATTAACCTGCAACAGGGTTTTTATTTTACAACACAATAAATATGCTCACCTTGCATAAATGTGAGTACAGCATGCAAACATCTGACTGAGTAGTGAGATAAAGTGGTTGTGTATTCAGAGTAAGCAATGCAAAATGAAATAATATGTACATTTTTTGAATTTTAGAAAATTTTTACTATAAGGGATTTGGAGGTTTCTGGCCTGCTACAGCACAATTAAATATACAATCAAAATACAACAAAGTTTGTACTCATTTTCCTTTGATTATTATAAAAAATTATTCAAGACTATATAATTAATTTCAGTAAAAACTGGTTCATAATACTTTAACTTTGAAAACAATAATATAGTTTTATAGGTGTATTTTTTCCTAAGTATTCCTTTATAAAAATAGATGGCATCGTGTGAAAATGTTAAAGATAATGCAAAGATTCCAATTATTCCTTGCTGTTTTCCTGTGATTTGTCTCAATCTGATGTATAATCTAGCATTCATTGCAAATGGTAAATACCTAACACAAACAGGCATAGAAATACTTTAAAAGCAATATGTAAAACTTGAAAAATATTATGAGTTGGGAGGAAAAAACAATCAAAATTATTCAAAAAGGTAAACATTGGCTTTGGAAGAATAAATGGAACATTCCTTAACTGCTTTTTCAAGACAAGTGGAAAATATGCCTCACACACATAGTGGCTTTTTTCCCCTGAATCTCAACAAGGGATAATTTGTGAAGGGATAACTTAGTGTAGAAAAAACAAGGTGAATGAACCTAAGCAACGTTTTATTAGATATACCACCAAACTTCAGGAGGTCACTGGGGAGACAGATCGATGGAATGAATGTTATCACTAACATCAAAAAGAATAGATCTATCACAGAAAAAAAAACCCCAAACTATTTAAAAATTTAAAGCATTATCTATAGCATTTTTATTCAAAGGCTTTTCTGAACCATTGTGTTTTCTTGCACACTTCTTTGACAATAGAAAGTTCCCACAAGCCTTCCTCTGATGGTCAAAGTACTACATGGGTTTTTTGGATTCCATGTGTAACTAGATTTGATATGTACTTCAGTTCTGTTTAAAATATATATGCATTAGTGATTATAAGTCATCTTCGCTTCAAAGGAAGAGGGTAACACTGCAATCACCCCAAAGAAAAGAAAATTATAGCAAAGTCAGTCAATGATAAACAGTTTTACTTTTATGTTTTCCGTATTAAAATGCATATTTATTACAGTAAAACATGCGCTACATAGCATTTATCTTATGTTACCTGCCTGAACCATATCCCAAATAAATTGAAGGCCATGGTTATCTTCTCATTGGTCCCCGTATTTCTTTGAGCATGTAGGTTTTTTTATACCCAGTGTGTCTTTCATTCTTATACTATAGACCTACCTTTTTCCTTCCTCACTGTGACCAGTGAAATTTGTGGTTTTATCATCACCCACCTGTTCAGTGCCAAAGTAGGGTAGGCACTTCATTAATGAACAGAAAGCACAGTGTTTGTGCTAAAGAGACCCATTGACTTGAATAGCACAGCGCCTCTAACAGTGGCAACAGCAACCGCAACATGTGCAAAACACGGTCTGATGTGCAAGGAAGAGTAGATGAGAGCTTTCAGTAGCAGGGAGGCAACACAAAACAAAAGCATCACCCAAAATTGTGAGTATGTATTTAACATTCACATCCTGCTGTTCTTCCAAGGTGGTAAGACAGGGAGACAAGGCTTCCTGTGAGAAAGAATAACTGCCAATTTGTTACAATTCTGTGACAACCAGGAGGGGTAATTAAGATCTGTGGTGTGTTCGACAGCACTAAGTGTAAAACAGTATGATTAATATAAATTAACTTAATCTAATAAACTACTTACTTTTCTAGTAGTAATATCTGCAGTGGGTTAGAAAACTGTTTCACACTTCTGATAAGCTACACAATGGCTGATCTTTTTACTTAGAAAATGTATTTTATTTAGAAAACATTTATATTTACATACAAGTGAGAAATGTTTCTCATCCATGGGGAGAACAATTGTCATTAAAATATTTTGGGTTTCCAATGAAAAGTCCAAACTTTGTCTAGCAAGCAGAAAAGAAAGTTATTTAAACAATGCCTTGCTTGTTCCATCAAAAGAGTTTTGAGTAGCATATTCAGTCTTATTTACCTGAGCTGGGTTTTTTGAACAAAACATATGTACAAAACAGTCCATGTTTACCATAAAACCATTTATGCTGGCTGAATTTATCATTTTTCAATGTATTAATTAGGTTTCAAGTTTTATTCTTCATGGTTCTTTAGGACTGGATTGTAAGACGTACCATGTTTCCCCTTGGGATTGGGATACAAGGTAAATAGGTAATAAATTCATTTTAATACATTTGCAGTCAGAATTAGTCAGGAAATGTATCCTGTGGAAAATTTCAAATAGGAAGCAAAATGTAAGGAATGGAAATATTTTTATTTGGAAATCCTGCCATACTGTCTGCCAAGAGTTGTGTTCCAAGTCTTCTTCATCAAGGGGCGTTATATCATTAAGATATTATACATACAATCGTAGCCTTGCCTAGCTAATCTGACAAAAGAAAATCCCCAGAAGATGTAAAGTAGCTGAGCAATCCAGCTACCCACTTATTAATACAGAGACACAAAAGATGACTGACTGCTCTTCTAATCTCCTCACTAAAAGCACCAGAGTGGCAGCATTCCAGCTTTCTGGCACATGGTTCTTACACTGTTTGTAATACAGAAACCAGATCTCTTCCATGAATAAAGAAAAAGGTTTTAGGTCATAAACCCAGCTGGCCATTAAAAACAAACACAAATAGTGAAATACAACTTCTCACACTTCTCTGATCCAAGACCCCCTTCATAGTGTGAGCAGCAGTCACCTCTCAGCCACAATTCCTCTAAAACAGATCAGATAAATTGCACCCCAAAACCCCTATTTCTCTTCATGGATTCGCAAAAATGTTGGGGTAAATCATACAAATACAGAGCTCCAATATTAGGTGAGATGAATCCTGACTGTGGTCTTCAGTCACAGGCTGTTCTAGTAGGAGGAGAGAAAAGAAAGCAAGCTTTCCCTTGGGTTAGGAAGTTACTTTTCTGTCTCTTCTGAGTTCTTTTTGTCCATGTCTTGATGCTATTTCACAGAGTGATTGTTGGATCTCTTTCAGACTTTCACACCATTTTCTGAAGAGTGATGAAACAGAAATTTTCAGTCCTATTTCTTCTCTATTCTTCCATGTATCTCCCAGAAAAATTCAGCAATCAAAGCTACACTTACATTTTGTAAAAGAAAAGAACACAACAGTCTTGTTCTGAATAGGGCTTTTTGGTTCAATTTCCATGTTCATCACAGTGAAGGAAATAATAAAAATATATATGTACCTTTTGATATATTCCTGCAATTCAATTAATTTAACCAAAATCATATGTGAGTTTTAAGCAATGTGAGCCTGTGGCCTGTATTCACATGTCAAGTACAACACTTTAAATTTACATTGACTCCTTTGAAGTCAATGGATTCAATCCAGTGTAAATGACAATAAAGTGTACTCTGTGACCCTAAAATTCTCCCAGTACAAGGACTCTATCTGTAATCATACTTTATGGCATATTACAGTGTAGGCATACAAATTTGCTGCAGAAACCCACTTTTGAACTTTGCATTCTTTTCTTTAAACTGCTATCTTAATAAGACAATTTAGGGAATTTTGCCATCAAAATAAGTTAAAAAAAAAGAGATAAATGAATCAACCTTCATGAGCATAAGTCGTCAAGTATATTTTAAATCCTTTCAACCCCACTAATCAGCTATTCTTACCTCTATACAATTAATATAATAGAAAACACCTGCAAAGATCAGGAGAGATAATTTAGTTCATCCTTTGCCCCAAAGGAGGTGTCAGTACTTAGGATATTAACTAGGATACACAACATAGCTTTCTTTTTGCCTACCAAAACATGAAGGTATTCAGAAAGTCCCATTTTCAATATTTTCATGAGTCCAGCCCAGGAGCCTAGATATATAAAGGAGAATGAAACACTAGTTACCTAAACATTTGTATGTTCAAGTTCCAACTGGCAATTATCTATATCCACATATAAGGCCTAACCTAACATCCACTGAAATCTATGTGGCTTATTTTACCATTAACTCTCATGGACTTTGGAGTAAGAACCTTATCTGGAATAATTACATGCACAACTATAAACATACAATGTTTCATACAAATTTGACTACACAGAGCTCATCTATTTGAAAGTCTGATCCATAAATGAACACAAATCAACATAAATGTTAGAAGAAAATTTCTCTAGCTAAATTAAAGCATCATTCTTTAGATCAGAATACATATTAATTAATTTAATCAGTAGTGAATATAAGGGCATTTCCCCCTCTTCTCATGTACTCTTCTTGCATGTAACTTCATACACCAGAATAAATGGCAGTTTCTTTTTGCAGCTCTTAACATGCCACAAGGACAACTCACATGAAAAATTCAGGCATCTACAGAGAACCTCTAAAAAACACTAAAGCTTTGTTTTACTTGTTTCTTCAACAACAACCTTTTACCATTCTATTTGCTGCATAATGGAGATGTTAATAGTTACCCTCAGACTGTACCTTATCTTTTACTGTAAACCTCTTAGGCAGTGCATTCACATTTCATGTCCTTTCACAGTGCAGTTCACTTGGAGACAAAAGCAAGAGGAATTTGTTTCAGTTGAGCTATTCCTTTTTAACAGAAACTTTCCAGCTCACTTGAAGAAGCTGCCAAAAGGGAAATCAAAGATTGATATTAGTATTTTTTTTTTCCCCAGGATTTGAAAGAACAGTAAGGTCATGGGGATTTTTAAAATTTATTTGCCATTGATTAAAGTGTCATTAAAGTATTTGCTAATTGATGGGCTGTCAACTATGGGACGGCCCTACACCTCTAATCCTCTATTTGTACAGTCTTCCAAGATGTCATCATTAGATCTTAAATTTCTCCCATTGGAGACTGCTTCCAAGTTTTACCCTCTTGGTAGCAACAGCTGGTTCCCTGGCCACAAACTGTACCAATGTCATAACTTACAAAAGCATTTTAACATTTCCTGGGTTAAAACACACTATATAAATGTACAACATTTTTTAAATTATTAAGCAATACCAGGAGCAGAGCTAGCCCTGTTGTGCCTCTGTTGTGTTTTGTCAGGAGAGAGTGTAAACCATGCACTGTTCCCGTTGTGTGGCTACCAAACTTTTTGTTTCAAGAGTGAACTATTATGATCTAGTTTTGGATACATTTTACTGTGAATACGTAGAATTATTTTTAAAAATTGCACATAATACAATGGTGCTAGTATTTGAAAAGTAAGATATCCTTTGAGAAATCTTGTAAGCAATTAATACAGTATGTTTCCATAATTTCTTCTAAGGTTTGGGACCAGATCATACGAGATGGATTTCAACATTATTATCAACAAGATCATCATTTGGCACTTTTTCTGCATCTTCCAAGGAGGGATGTTGTTCTTTCCTCTGGCAGAGGTCTGCACTGAGCACTACTGTCAACATTCCCACCAAGAAAAACACTACCCAAACTGGCTCAGATCAGTTAAGACCTACACAAGGGACAAGGCTGCCTATGGGGCTCTTTACCTTAATACGAGCATTGGGCCTAAGCCTTGATTTAAGTTCCCAGGCAACAGATCTATTAGAGCTATATTACTAAGGTTCACGCTGCCCCTGAAAGCTTTATTAAATGATTATTTCACAGCATGGAGGGAAATCAGCTGAAAATTAATATGCAGCATCAGCCAGTCATGTCTCATAGCTGAAAAATACTCATCGTGTGAAAAAACTAGAACTTTCCAAACAAGAAATTGCAAGTGAAATTTCTCTCATTGATTTTTCTTGTCTAATCCAACTTCTAGGGCTATAGTTAATGGGGGAAAATGCCTATTTCTAGAGTTGATTTCATCTTTTCTCTGTCTTAGGAGACCAGTCTCAGGTAGGATGCATTGCCTTCTGGAAGTGCTCCTCTACTTCTGCAGACCATGGAAGGAGCCCAGCTGCCTCACAAGAGTGGCTAAACTTACAGAACATGAACCCTGGCTTATGTGAAAGGAGTAAGATTTGATGTATCCATATGACCCATGGGATTTTGACAGACTCAAAGGAGCATCTTGAACGTATACCGGATTTAGTGTATTAGGTTATCTATTCTGTAGAAAACAATTTAAGACAACCAATGCCAAGTAATGTCCACACTTCTTCAAAATAATTCTTCAAAAGAATTGTTCAGAAACAGTTAGATAAAATTCTACAGTGTTGCCACCGTCAGAACATACATCTTTGATTCTATAAAAACAAAATTATATGTTTATGAAGGGGATTTTTAAATGAGCATTAAAGACCTCTAAATTCTTGCTGACCTCAATTAATTTGGAAGGAGAGATACAAGAAGAGCCCAGGCAGGCAGCTCCTATCCCTATGAGCACCAGGTGGCAGTCCAGTGTTGACTGAAAGGTCTTCATTTTCTCCTGTACTCCCCAGCCCAAAAGCTTTCCTTGTTACAGTACTTGTATGACTACCCCTCTGCTGAAAGTATTCTACACTTTTCTATCTGCAAAATAACATAAGATCACTCTGGGCATTTAAGGGCAAAAATACTTTTTCTGGAGAGTAATATTAATGTTTTCCATAAACTCATCCATACCACCTTACTGATGTTGGAATGCCAGGGAATTTACCTTACATAAAGCATATTCTCACAAATTACACTCTGAATTTTGCTGATAGGCCAGACCACACTAACACACCTTAAAAGTTTAAATAACCTGCAAAATCATGTACAGGAAATATGTGGTGTATAAATCTTTTATCTACTAGGTGATGATGTTCTTCATAGTACACATAACAAAGATCGGTTCAAAATGAAAACTGAAAAAAGAATTCTTCACAGTTACAAATTAATACTGGAAAAAATACTGGATTAGAGATAAGCATACATTACAAAGTTTGTAAAACAGGTTAAACCAGTGTAAAATCAGTATCTTTGTTAGGAAATTAGGTCTAAAAGGTCATGTTTTGGCTACGTCATCTATGGAGAACAGCTTACAGTCTGATGAGGTCAGCAGTTTTTATAGCTTTTCTTGCTAATCACTAGAAGAAAAATAAAATTTGTTTTACATAACAGAAAAAAAATTATAATAAGTTGTGCAATTAATTTCTCAAACATCCATGGAAACTATCCTACTTTATTCATTATTCATCGTTGCATTATTTTAACGAGCCTGGTGATCCATTTACTGATAAAATTTTGTTAACGAAGGAGGTAAACAACAACAAAAAATGGAAGGAACATTAAAAGACGTATAAGCTTCCACACAGTGATAAAACATTTCTTTATATATATAGAAGAAAAGGTTTTATTAACAAATACAAATGTTTCATTGAACATGCCTGCTAATTCCTATCTATATAAACATGCAAGGCATTCTTATCCACTGGAGCTTTTCTGCTAAGCCAAGCAGTCGCTCTTTTCACTGTACTCAAATATACAGAGAGCAATACGTATCTTCTCTGAATCAAAGGTAGGAGGGGACACACATCATGCACTGAAAACCAGCTTGCTTGTCTTCCCAAAGTTGGTTAAGTGTAATCACTGGCCTTTTACAGCTAGAATCCCAGTGGCTCTGAAGCAGCAGATCAAGTCTCCTACACACCACTCTAGAACAGGTGTTGGTGTCCAGACTGCCCCTCACCATCTCTATACCATCCTGTGTCCATATCATCCACAATGCTGGACACAGACTCCTCTTAGTATTGAAGAGAGAACTGGAGGCAGAATGGTTTTTTTCCAAAGGTATGTCGACGTGGGAACTGGCTTTTGCTCTTGTTTTGCCACAGCCTTGACTAGTCTTCAATAGGTAACAAAGCCTGTTTTCCTCTTGGGTCATCTTTACTGCAACACTGAGCTTCAGTTAGAGGGGTGTATATTTGTGATGGACTATTTTCTATTATCTGTGCCCTTAAATTTTTATCAATGGTACAAATTGAGACAACGATGGTTAATGTTAATATGGTTTTGAAGCAAGTAGTGCATGGAATGGGCACATATTGAGACTTTTTCATCAATCAAAAATAAGTATTTTTTAAACCATACATGCAACATATGATTTGCTGTGTCTTATAACATGAACTACTTGCCTGTCATTTTAAAAACTAGCTTTAATTGATTTTCAGATTTTAAGCATCACTACAAGGACTTATTTTTATTTTATTGCACTGGTTTCTACCTCATTGTTTCATTTTTTGTTAGTCTGTTGAGATCTTTTTATATGAGGTATTTTCTACTTAGCCATATTTTATTGAAATGTCAACTAGTACTAGAGATCTTTCCATGGTTTTTTGAAACTTAGAAATAGCTTGGCTCTTACATGATACTTTAATAATGTTGCCAATCCTCTGATAAGTTGTTCACATCAGATATTTAGCCCCAATACCTAATGCTTGAGAATCTACATCGATTCTCTTCACGTTCTGCCTCTGCATTCCAAGATTTATGAATATTAAGTTGTGCTTGCCCCAAAGCAAAAGTATACTCACTAAGATATTTGCTGAGATCAGGAGTCTCTCTGTCCCATTTTTAAAACAAAGGCATTAATAAGGAAGCACTATAAAATGTATGACACTGAAAAAATAAGGAAAATTCAGTATTTTTAATAAAGTGAGAAAAAAATCCTCTAGTTCAAAGCACCCTATCTGAGCTACCCTAAATAATGCAAAAGAGTAACAATTTATGCCACTTGCACAGAATTATGTCTGCTGAGAAGTGTGAATAAACTCTGTTGTCTAAAACTATGACCATTATTTTTAAAAACAACAGTCATCTAGGGTAAAAAGATAGCACTCTCTGTAATTTTAACCCTTACAAATACACGGGCAGGTACTATATTCAGCACCTATGGAGGTTAGTTAGGCCCAGCAGCAATGGTTGTACCATTACCCAGCATGCACATAACTACTTTGTGTACCAAGCACAAAAGTCATAGACCTATGCAGAAGGTACATACGTACATCTTACAATGCTGAAACATCTTTCACAACAACTAAGCTTTATAATTTCAAATGCATAGATAAACATTTACACTTTTAAAATTCCTGAAATGTCATCTTTCTTTTTTATAAATAATTACATTTCTTAAGTTCAATTCCAAATGCTCTCAGTTTCCTTTCTGATTTGGTCCATATTTATGCGTGTATGAGAATAAGGAACTTATTTAAAACAAGGTGAAACTGGTACAAATAAGAAGGAAAAAAAATCACAGAAGAAATGTGAATGAGGTGGTTTATTGGTTTACCAACAGGTGGAATAAATGTGTTATGGCAAAAATATCCCACTGAGATAAGTGCTGAAGCAAACTAATACTAATCATTTATGTAGTTATGTATTAAGATACTCACGGTTCTGTTTCTAAACTGTGACTACATAGTATTACCTCTGCCCCTCTGTTTGTAATTACATTGCTTTCAGGTTTTTATATTAAACAGTTCCCCAGCTGCTCTTTAGAGAATAATAAATTGGTTAATTTTAAGAGCAACCACATATGGTTAAGATAATTCAAGAGATACAACTGAGTAATGTTATTCGTCTTTTTTTTTTTTTTACACAAATCTTTATATTAAACTAAAAATAGAGCTCTACTGTGTTTATTACATTAAATATTCTTATTGAAATCAACAGTATATGAGGTATTCCCAGCAGGTTCTGTATAAGCCATTATTGAAATATCTCATTGCAATTATTTTTCAGCAATTTCCTCCCACTGATATTCTATATATGACAATATATTGAGCACAAAATAAGACGTTGGTATCTCTCAGTATAGCTTCTATTGGATTATGAGTTAAGATGGATATAAATTGGATTGTAAATTAAGAAACACGAAAAGTCAAGGCACCCCTTGGATTTAGAAAGTGCAGCAGAGATCTCACCTCCCCACCAGCATCAGGGCTGACACTCAAGACACTTCAGGATAATGCTCGTATTCACCACACTGGCAGAAATGAGAAACTCCCTGGCTTCAAGAAGATGTGCTACAGAAATTTATTCTTCTCTTTACTGGCAATTGCTATGTAGGACATTATATGGATTCCCGGATAGCATTAATGGTTCTGGTTTTTGCATGCCTCAGGCCACAGGGCTGTGATTACTTTTAATCAGTTTCAAGACTCCCCACCTCAGCAGTGCTTTGGTTATCTTCAGACTGGATCAGTACGTTGTAGCCTACCTACCTTAACACTTGGAAGTTTCCCTGAGGCTTTCAGTCTATGCAGAATGCAGCCAAAAAGAAAGTTTAGGTCCCTTTCCTTCCCTTTCCTCTCCCTGCAGGAACTTTGCTGGCTGTTCCCCATTTCCCATCAATAGTCCCAAGCAATATTACACAGCAACCAGAAATCCTGCTCCTTTTTTTGTAAGGTAATATCAGAAAACAACAACAAAAAGTCAACACAGCAAAACAAACAAACAAAAAAGGAAAATGGAAATAGAAAAAAAAAATTAAATAAAATTGAATAAAATAAAATAGAACAAAATAAAACAAAACAAAAACCTTTTCCTAGAAGCTTGCAATGTTGTTTCTTATTTTAATTAATTTTATTACATTCCTTCTGCCTGCAAATACATGACAATTAACTTTACACATTCCTGATAAAAAACAAGTCTGAAAATCACCACTCGGTCTGATCAGAAATAAACTTTACCAGACTTCAACCTCCAAAACTCAGTTTAATGGGTGCAATGAGGAGACAGTCCGTGGTATTTGCCCATAAACACAGTGAAACACATTCTGCCACTCACACTTGTTCCTCGCTCGTTAGCCTTCTTCATTTCAGTGAAACTTAGAACTTAAGTGTAATTGACCTCTGCAAATATAACAAGCACAATTTCTGTTTCAAAAGATCTGTAAGATGTCATTGCACAGCAATGCTGAAACTTAACATGAGTGCTTGGAGAGAATGAATATTCTTGAAAACAGTAGAATAATTTTCACTATCATATGCTAACTTCCAGTAGCGTAACAAACACAAAATTTTCTATCATTGTGGTAAAATCACATCAGTGTCAGGGGTGGGGAGCAACTGGAAATACATAGAGGCAGTACGCTATGCATATGCAATTCAGAAAAAGAAAGGAGAGAAAGTTGGAGGAAAAGTATTTACAAAAATCCCCGGTGAATAATACATTAATTATCAAAAAGGGCTCAGCCAAAAACTCAGACAATTTATATAGCACATCAGACAAAATATGCCAGCTGTTAAAAAATCCAAGGCAGATGAGATTAGGCTTGTGCAGGCTGTCTCACTGACATGCAGCATTCTAGACAAGCAAGCGAACATGCCACTAGACAAGCAAGTGAACATATTACACAAGGACCTACGCAAACTACAAAACGATCAAAGACTGCTTCAATATCATAATGTAAAATTGTAATGGGAAGGCAGATGGGATGATAAAAAGAAGCAGATCTCTTTGAAATGTGAGTCAAGAGAAAAAAAGTGACAGGCTCATAACATTTTCAGATGAGGATTTAAGATTGTGGCACCTTCTGCAAGAACAACACAGGAAGTGAACACCAACACATGCAGCTGTTAAAACAACAAAATTAGCATAATTTTTACAAGACATATAACTCCCCTCATAGACGACTTGGCTAATTCCAGAAAGGAAGATATCTAAGGACAGAGGGACTGAAGATCTAGTTAAATGGACAGTAATGCTGCTAAATAGTCTAGAGTGGTTTTCTGCCTTCAGTATGGAAACTACAGCCTCCTATAAAATAACAGGACTAGGCTCCACTGATTTCTCAGCAGCAATTCCAAAAGCAAGAAGCTGCAAAAACTCTTTCTCTTTTGGTACTTCTGTGATAAGCAGCCATAAACTCAAGGTTAACTGAAAGGAGAGTTTTGCAATTGTAAAACCAAGGACTGCAGTACTACCAGCTTTTAAAAGCTACCATTTGCAGCACTAGCTGTGGGAAGCCTAATGCAAGATTAAGACTCCAGCTGCAGGAAACCATGTGTTTTTATTTAATGTTGACTACAAAACTTCTCTTTACTCATTGTTGAAATACAGGTTGCAGGAAGAACAGTTTTGTCCTTCAACTGGAAAAGTATCCAAGTTCCAGTTAGCTCCTGCCAGCGAGACTGGCTGACTGGCCATGCTGTGATGAAAAGAATAAGGGCAGAAGCTCTGTACAAACAGACAAGAGGCTGTCATGAACAGCCATGAAAAAGACAGGCCAAACCACTTCATAGTGTGATAAAGGGGAAATAAAAATAAATAAATCAAGACAACTAAGATAAAGAGACACAGCCAAGCTACACTGCAAAAAGTAAAACCAAAATCACTGTTAAACCATCCATGGGCAAAACGTGCTTTTCATATGATGGGGAAAGGTGTACATGGCTGCCCCACAAGTCTTGTAATTTCTCTAGTTTCAAAATAGCACCAATATCCCCATTAAAATCACCGGTAAAATAAGTTGGGACAATTTTCCAGTTGTTGATGGATTCTTAGTTTGGCTGCCTCTTACACTACTTCCATAATGTAAATCTCCACCTTAAGACATAAGAAAACAGGTAGCAGGTTAAAAATGCTTCTAGAAGTATCAGCCAATTTGGTCCTAACTGAGACAGTCTAATATATAAACACAACACCATAGAAGAAACTCTGAAACAAAGTTGCAGGTTCAGTATTAGGATCTACTAATTTCATGGTAAGTAAAAACACTTGGTATTACGCAGAAAATCACTTGATAATGAAGCTTATGGAGATAGGCCTGCAGACTGATACAGGCATATAAATTGCTTTTGCATACAGTCTTTTGCAAGCACAATTCAAATACTTCAGGATGAGCATCGTTTACTTTTCAAGATGAAATATTATCTCTTTGATAATCTCTTTGAATATCTCTTTCATGGCTTGCTAATGAACACTAGTTCAAGCTCAAAGTAGCCACAACAAGAAATCAAAGCAACATAAAAAGTAAATATTTACAAGTACATGCACCAAGGAAGTCAAAGTGAGAGAAGAAGATAAAAAGCAGTAGGTTTTCTCTTGATGCCAGCTCACAGGATGCATGCTGTAAGCCCCATGAGGAGGCAGGTCACCTGGCCCATAGGAGCTCCAGCATCCACAACTTAATTTGAGACAGGGAGCAAATCCCCAAAACTTCAAACAGGAGAAACAAATTCAGTGATTCATATAGTACCATAATGGAAAAACAGAACAAAACCCCTACAATTAGATGTTTATTCAAAAATGCAGTATCCTTTGTTCCAGGGAGAACAGCAATTTACTCCTGCTGCCTGTTTGCTTTGTATGAAGGGTGGTGGTTTTCTGCTGAGTGCAGGGAGGGGGAGGAAAGAAAAGGTGTTAAGTTTTTTAAATACATGTTTATCAACGAAGCTTGGATTTGGTCCAATAGGCTTTTTGTTTACTCGTTATGGCCTTAATATAGTCCTAAGCAAAGCAGTTCATAGAGAAGAATGCTGCATTTATAATGGGTAAAACTTTTGCTTTACGGGTTGTTTTGGAAGGTCAAGGTGGAAGGCTTTTTGGAGACTTGCGGGATCTTCATTTTTCCTCATTTTGAGCTTAAAAAAGACAAATGTTCATAATTCTTCATTTCAGTAGAATCCTCAGCAATGTTTTTCTGCAGTTTAGCTAGAATTGTGAATGATTACCTTGCATAGCTCCACAAGCTACCCCTGTACAAGGAACAGAACAAGTTAAGAAAATGGTAAGAGAGGTGCCTAGAGAAGACAGCACTCCACCATACATTACAAAGATCAGAGGGAGCCCAGAAGCAGAACTAGAAAAAACTCTGTTCACAACATGCATCTCAGTGCAGAAATTCCCAGAAAACTCAAATACCATCATTGTCATTTTTGAAATCAAGAACGCTGGGGAAAACTTTGCAGAAGGGACCCGATAAAAGTACAAGCTAACAAGTTACTTCTGTGGAAAGATTTTATTGAGACACGTGACTTTAAACAACAGATACAGTAGATTTTTAAGTCCAGTCAAAAGACTACCCATCCTTCAATCCAAACCACCTCTATATCTGGTGAAGAAAGCTACTTAAAATGCAAATTTTGTTTCTTTCTGTGGAAGGAACTCACTGAAACAACCAAACAAAAAAGCCTTCAGCCTAAGCAAACAGAAATTGTTTTAGGAAGAGTTTGGAACAGCATATTCTTCCCAAAATATTTATCATGACTGAGTAGTAAGCATTAGGTGAGAGAAGTAAAGGATGTACCCAAAACACTGAATGTGGCAGGAAACAACCCTTAAGTTTGTACATACACAACAGTATGAATTCCTCAGTTTCATTTGCTGTCACCTTTTGTTGACTGGCAACCTCAGTTGATAGAAGTGATGGAACATGTTTACATGGTATGTTTACCAGTCCTATGACTGTAAGAGAGAACACCAAGACCAGAAACCAACTGACTGGTTTCTCAGAAATAGAAATGAAATTAAGAAAAATGGAGTTAGTGCTTTTAATAACTAACTGTAAAATAACATGAATCAAAGAAGAAATATACCTGGCAACAGACAGAAATCTGCAGGATCAGTTAACGGACTAAATGACTTGGAAGACCATTTGGAAAAGCTGAAACACAGACATCTGTGCTGAACCTGATCCTACTCTACATAAATCACTGATCAATAAGCTGAGATCCAGTACGTGATGGCTTATTGATATTATTTTAGTAATCCTTATGACACCTCCGAGAAGCATGCTGTGAGTTGGTGCAAAATTTGCTCATCACCATAACAAGGACAAGGAGGAAGCCTAGGCTAGCACAAGCATTGCTAATGAAATAAAGATAAGCCTTTGTGCTGATGCCTGGCATATCATTGTAAGTGGTACACTATCTTGTATTGTCTTTTAAATGCCAGCTATTGGAATAAACAGTTCAGCTAAGAATGTTTGTTTTCATGACTTTTCTTTTAAGTTATTTTTGCTACTGCTTTTCAATGAAGCCTTTGGCCTCTGTGGTTCCAAAGAAATGCTTAAAAATAAAAATTGTGGTTTCAGGCATCTATTGGTCTGTCATCCAAACTCCAGATAATTGTAGATTATACATTAATAGATCAGTGATGTCCATGGTTAAAGATAATCTAATATATAGCAGTTGATAAACATTAGTACATATGGACTTGTATTCCTTACAAAAAACAGAACTAGAAATCAGTCTAATTTTTGATATTCTGACATTTTCTTTATTTGAAGAAGGAAAAATAACCCCAAATCAAACATGAATTATGGTATAGTTAAATTGAGAATTACAATGTCTGCAGAAGGGATGATGAAGTCTATATCTGTGTCATTTGGGAAGTGCACATCAACATAAATTTTGCTCTTTCCTGGATGGCTAGATTCGTGATGTTACTACCACCCAGAGAAGTCCAACTTCTACATGCTTACATATGATATTCCCCTGATGCAGTCTCTTCCACTAATCTTCTAAGTGTTGTATGTGATTCCTTCTGTGTGCAAAAGCTACAGGGCAAACTGCGATCAATGTGTAATTTGACTTGATGCCCTTTGAGTTTCCCAGTACTCTGAAACAGGCAAAATCACTTAGAGGAGCTGATTCAATTTGTCAGGCCAGCACTGTGTGTAACATGTGTATCGGTCCTAATTCAGTAGCAGCAGAAAAGGGTGTCTTGTTCATCCGTCAGCACACTGGGTTATTCACAGGAGCAGGGTAGGACGTGAGCCATAAGCACTCCAAGCAAGAATAGTTAGTTAAAGAGGAAGTCATGTGCATGTACAAATATTAACATTTACAGTCACACAGCAATACATTTTATAGAGATAAATTCAGCGATTGCAGATATTGAAAGGAAAGTTCACACATACCACACCAACGCTCTCTGAAGTAACAAAGAAAATCCCTCTTTGGCTGTTTTTGAACACAGTTTCCAGTCTTCCAGGCTATCACCTCACAGGAAGTTTTGAGGGTTTTCTTTCGGTTTCAGTTTCGTTTTGGCATGGATTTTTTATTTTGCTCTCAAGCTGCCTGACACCTTCTGTCCCAGAACTCTGAGGTATATTCCTGAGAAGGGAAAGGAAGACGGAAATGTAGGTTCCTCCATTTAATATTGGTTTCAACAGTGAAGTTTTTTTATACAAATCAGCAAAGGTAGAAGTTCCCATGCCAGAGCAGACTCTTACTCTGCCATCAGACCTTTAAACACAGTGTTTGAAATCAGCTTAACAGTAGAAAATTATAATAGAACAAACAATGCATGCCTGTTGTTTAATATATTAATGCCAGGAAATAATAATTTACACTAATCATATCTACATGTGAGCAATCAGTTCTGTTGTTTACAGTTTAAAAGTCCATTAAAGAAGGCTATGTATTGATATGAAGCCCTTAATTCCAGGATTTACCTGAAGGCTATGGTAATATTCATACAGGTAGGCAGACAGTGGGCCGATGCAGAAGCACATTTGTAATTCTCTTTCATAAATAATAGTTTTATAAAATATACAAATATGATGTTTGAGCTACATCCCAGGATCATACCTTATCTTCTATTTCAAATATGCTAGAACACCTTTGGCCTCTATTGAAAATATACAAAAAGGTCTAACCTGAGAAAAAAGTGAGAAATCCTACATTTATTTAAACCACATACTACACTGAAGAATCTTTTATGAAAGATGCAAGAGTACTTACCTTTCCTGATACACTCTTTCTTGAAATGTCAGGATGCTGAGAATTACCATCAAGTCCCCAGACAGCACGTGCTTTCCTTATTGTCTCTTCTATTTATCTGAGCTCAGAATTGGGCCCAACTAATTCAGACACAAGGCTTCAACAAGCAAATTAACCCAAGCAGCGCTGCATACCGTGTTTCATACATAATGAGTAAAAAATCAAGGATCTGAAATACAGGCAGCACAGAAGACATCTCAAACAAATTGTGCCCTTCCCATTTTAGTTTTAACAAAAGGCTTCAAAAAGTCTTTACACTTTTGCGCAAATTGCCTTCCCTTTGAGCGCCAGCATCCTCACTGGGGTGCTGATAGCTTACTCAGGGCATCTACAGTCAACAGAATTTTGCTTTTCACTACTCTGATTAAGTAAGTAATATTCACTTCCCAGGAATCCCCCATGGAGCAAGAGCATTCCTGTGCGCCTGCCCATAACACCAGTAATGACTGGATTCTGAGAGAATTTTAAAACCTTCCTCAACACACTTATTTCTGGTTTTCAACCTATATGCAAAATGATACTTTGGCATTGTTATGTGATTTTTGACAGGGTTACAGTAAATTCATCATGCTAAACTGAAATGTTTCTGGCAGGTGTCTACTCTGCAACAATCAAGCTATGTGTACAGTAAAATGTGACAACCACAGTGCTACTTCTAGTTGTAAAAATTGCACATATAATACTTTATTAATGCTAACTGGGAGCACAATTATGCAGTATATTACTTATTTTTTCATTAGAAAAATTTTATTGCAAAAAGTTGCTTCAGTATATTAGAATATTTAGTCTTGAGTTCTTAAGCAGTTCTTATTGGCAAAAAGAAAATAAATGTATGTGCTAATAAAAACACAATTTCTTTTTCAACCCTTCAGACTTTTTCTTAGCCACTGATTTATTTTTTCAGCCATTTCTAGTTTTATTCCTGAAGGCTACCCTGAAACAATGGATTTAGAAAGCTATTTGTTGGTAAAAAATAAGAATCATTAAAGAAGAATGCCATAACTTTTCAAAAAACAAACATTACTAAACAGGAGATAAGGTATAATTTATTTTGAAAGTGATTTAAACTAAATACTTAAGGAAGTCAAGCTTAAATCACACCAAACAACTTGTTGCGTGACTAGCAGAATTAATTTTCATTTGTGTGATTTCAGTCTCTCAGCTTGATTCCCTTGTATTTAATAAAGTGGAAACTTCAGCTGTAGGTTTTTCCACAATTACACATTTTTAATAAGTCTCCCTTCTGTGGATAGTCTGACAGTTTAGAAGACCAGAACAAATTCTGCAAGTGTCTCCTTGGTAGGGTAAATATAGGCCCACTGTCCTTCGTTAGTTCCTTGGGGGTTTTTTAATCATTTTCATTTTTTCACTTGGTTTAAATGGGACTAACAGGTTTTAAAGTTACTAGTAGAGAAGAAGAAAATGGACAAACAGACATGTAAGCATGTACATCACAGTAGATTATTAAGCCCTTATCTCTCTGGAAACCAGGCTAAGAAAAGTGGAAATCAACTTCTGTCATTGGAGAAGTCCCCATATGTCTAACAATACAATCTAAAAAACTACTTATAATTTCCATTGGGGCCAATTTTCATTTTATCATTTAACTCCCTCAAGAACACCACCAAACCAAGGAAGTAGCCCAAGGGAAATAAATAAATAAATAAAGCAAGCTAATTATATAGTCCATAAGTTAAATTTCTCCTGGAGTAGGGAAATGCAAAATTATTGCTGAATCAATTTAACAGAGCATTACATTAACCTCTAACTAAGAAGGAGGGAAGTGAAATAGTAAAGTGTCTGCACTCACCAGACCTTTCCACATGCTCTATAATCACGACTTGTGGAAAGATAGCATACACACACAAAAAAAAAGTCAGCACCCACTTCTTTTCCCCAGCCCAGAGGAACTGGACCTTCCAGCTCTGTATTTTTGCTCTTTTAACATTTCAGAGTAGATTCATAATGATGAGTCTACTGACAGCGTACAACACATAAACCCCAGTAGTCCTTTGTTTAATACACTGGAATGCATTATGTCTTGTAAATTTTCCATAAACTTCTATACCATAGATGAACTTTCATGCTTTATTTCAGTGTGAGTGGACTATTTATCTTAACACTGCTGCTCGTCTTCCTTTCACAGCCCATTTATTAACTTTTTTATATTAAGTAAATTCACTTTTTATCTATGATGTTTGTTTTACAGGTAATTCATCTAATTCAAAGTATTTTCTTAGGGACTTCAGTTTAGCTTTGCCCATGAAATTAACATTTAATGTGTCTTACATTTTTGTAATAGAAATTAATCTTTATTTGAATTATTAGTCCAGCATTAGAACCTACATTCACCATATTTGAATGTTGGTATGGGAAACGTCTGTGATAGTCACGTTATCCCAAACAGCTACCGTGAGATACGACATACATCTTCGTGCTGTGCAGATCCTGCACTAGTGAAAAAACCCACCATTTTCAAGTCCATTTCAATAGATTAGACACATATACTGGTACTTCTCATACTCCCACCAGTAAGGGTAAGGAAAGAGTGAAAGAAAAAAAACCCCACCAAATAAAACCCCAATCCACAGCGACATTGTAGAACTTGTTAAGGGACAGTCAAGGAGCAATCCACCTTGTAAACCCAGAAACCTGGCCCTGCTTTATCTGATGCGTGTATCTTACTTGCAGAGCACAGGTCAGAAAATGTCACTTCCTCATTAGATTATCCCTCTGAACAAAGGTGATAAACAGTACAGAATATTGCTACTTTTCTTATACATCTAGAATGTATACAGATATTATGTCAATGGAAGTTTTATAGCAAAACATTTCCTTCTATTCTTTTTAATGTTTGTCAGATGTAAGAATTCTATGAATCCCATTCAAATAATTAAAATAATCTATTACTGCCACTAGACAACAAATCCATGAGGTATTACTGCACCAGCTCATCTCAATTCTCTAATATAAAATTAAATAAAACTCCATCCTGTTCAATATTTATTGATTTTATACCTATATTTTCTCTGTATGTGCATATATATATGTACATACACAGCCTTTTGAAGGTAAGCCTATCTTTCAGAAAAGCATTCCGTTGTGACCTAAGACTATCAGTAGGCAGGTAACCAAATTCTGGGTTTGGTAGTTTGTTCTACTCATTCCTATTTTCACAGTTACACTCTGGTAAGAAATTGGAAATAATCTTTTGTTTGGCTCTAGATTTTAGCTCTTTCTGCATCTCTCTGGTGGCATAAGAAAAGTTTCAGAACACAGTAATTTGTCCCTGTGAAGATACTGGTACAGTGTGATGAAGTGACATCTCAGTCTTCTGCTGGATAAACTGAGTAGAAAAAGCTCTGCAGTTCCCTCTTTTTAAAGCAGTTTTATGTCTCTAAGTTATTTCTGTGGCTCTGTTTTGCACTATTTCTGTTTTTCAACACATGAAGGCCAGAAAGCAGTTTTCTGAGACTGGTTTCCTAAGTGCACACTTTTCCCTGATTCCACTCACTGCATTACCCATTTAAAAATCAGGTCACCATGAAAGGCCACAGCATTTCAACTGAAAACCATTGTTCAGTACCTTCTTCAGCATGATCCTCAAGTATTTTCAAAGTGTTTAAAATTAATCCCTTTTCTATGAAGTAAATGCTAAATATTTCCTTTCCCTTTCATAGCATGGAAAAACATTTTCTCAGAAGAGGTCCATTCCTCCAGGTCCAGGTTGTTCTAAATAAGCACTTTGTAACAATGCATGTATTTAATTTACTGTTCCATCAACTACTGATTCTACGAATTCTGATAGAACTGATCAGATCATTGCTGAAAATGTTGAATAGTGGCAGGCACAATACCAGTTTCCACAGAAACTCTCTAACATCACCCTTTAACAATGACTTCATTTGACAACTACTGCTTGAGACCTATCAGTTACTCTGTTTCAATCTACATCATGTGCACGTACTAAAGGATAATCTTATAAATCAGGATGTCATATAAGTCTTAAGTAAAATGTGTTAAGAACTCAAGTATACAATACAATTATTTTTATCAGCCAAACTTTTATTTTCACTAGTGAATAATAATCAAGAAGTATTTCCCATAAAACCATACCGACATGCATTAGTACTTTTTCCAGAATTTAATTTGTCATTATTTCCAGATCAAACTTCCGATGATTTTCCTTGAGAATAAGATTAGCTTTCCCCAAATTCTAATTACCGTTTTTAAACAGGAAGAGTAGTAAGACAGCATTCATTTGCCAAGGCTGTCAGATTACGTCTCGCATCAGAACAACTTCAGTAAAGAAAAAAAGACATGTCCTTGTCATAGGAGATTCACTTTTGAAGGGAGTGGAAGGCCCTATATGGAGACCAGACCCACTTCTCAGGGAAGTCTGCTGACTCCCTGGAGCCAGGGTGAAGGACTTAGAGAAAACTCCCTACCCTAGTTCAGCCCTTGGATTACTACCTGGTAATAGTTTTTCAGGTAGGCAGTGATGAATTCCAAATGCAATGAAGAGAGACTTCAGGGCCTTGACACAGCTGGTTAAGGGATCAGGAGCACAAGTACTGTTCTCTTCTATCCCACCAGTTGCAGGGACTGATGAGGGTTTAGACAGGAAGAGCCACCAGATCAATTCCTGGCTTCAAGCCTGGTGTTACTGGCAGGACTTTGGGTTCTCTGATCACAGGTTGGTTTACAAGACATCAGGCCTGCTGGCAACAGGTGGAGTAACCTGTCTCAAAGCAGGAAAAGGATCCTGGGACAAGAATTAGCAGAGCTCATTGAAAGAACTTTAAACTAGATTCAAAGGGGAACGTGGATGGAACCAGGCTAGCTAGAGAGGAGCCTGGGTATGGCATGCTGTTGCTCGTGGGACAGTGTACTGGTAAGGTCTTTCAATCTGCTGTCTCAGAGGAGGTAGGGAGTGGTGATCCATGTGAAGCAAAGACACAAGGTTCATTGATAGGTTAGTAACCATGGAAGTTACTGAGAACAGTCAGGTAGGAACTAGGGCTTCTCCCCCTAAAAATGGAGGGAACATTAGCCCAGCTGAAGTGTATCTACACTAATGCATACAGCATGGGCAACAAATAGGAGGATCTAGGGGCCATTGTGCAGGAAGAAAACTATGATATAGTTGCCATTACAGAAACGTGGTGGGGCAACTCATACGTCTGGAGTGCTGCAATTGATGGCTACCAACTTTTCAGAAGGGACAGGCAAGGAAAAAGAGGTGGTGGGGTGGCTCTCTATGTTAGAGAGAGTTATGAATGCCTACTAATTAATGATGGTGATTATAGGGTTGAGTCCTTTTTGGTAAAATCAGGGAGAAGGACAACAAGGCTGATATGGTGGGAGTCATACAGACAACCCAAACAGGATGAAGAGGCAGATGAAATACTCTATAAGCAGTTGGAAGAGGTTTCACGATCTCTACCCTTTGTTCTTATGAGGGACTTCAACTTCCCAGATGCCTGCTTTCTACATCACTTAGACATACATAAGTCTATGGGGCCAGATGGGATCCACCCAAGAGTACTGAAGGAGTTACTGGACATCCTCACCAAGCCACTTCCCATGATCTGTCAGAGGTCCTGACTAACTGGGGAGGTCCCAGTGGACTGGAGGTTAGCAAATATGACACCCATCTACAAGGAGGACTGAAAGGAGGATCCAGGGAACTATAGACCTGTCAGTCTGACCTCGGTGCCAGGAAAAGTTATGGAGGAGATCATCTTGAGTGGCATTATGCACCATATACAGGACAACCAGACATATACTCCTGGGTAAAACACTGGCTAGACAGCCAGGTCCAGAGACTAGCAGTGAATGGAGTTAAATCCAGATAGTGGCTGGTCACAAGTCATGTTCCCCAGGGTTCAGTACTGGGGCCAATTCTGTTTAATATCTTTATCAGTGATCTTGATGAGGAGATAGTGTGCACCCTCAGTAAGTTTGCAGACAACACCAAGTTGGGTGGGAGTGTTGATCTGCTTGAGGGTAAGAAGGCTATTCAGAGGGACCTGCACAGGCTGGATCGATGGGCCAAGGTCAGCTGTATGAGCTTCAACAAGGCCAAGTGCAGAGTCCACAACAACCCCATGCAATGCCACAGACATGGGGAGGAGTGGCTGGAAAGCTGCCTGGCAGAAAGGGACCTTGGGGTATTGATCAACAACCAGCTGAATACGAGCTAACAGTGTGCCCAGGTGGCCAAGAAGGCCAATGGTGTCCTGGCTTGTATCAGAAACAGTGTGACCAGCAGGACTAGGGAAGTGACCATCCCCCTGTACTTGGCACTAGTGAAGCCACATCTTGAGTACTGTGTTCACTTACGGGCACCTCAATACAAGTAAGACATTGAGGTACTGGAGCAGGTCCAGAGAAGGGCAATGAAGGTGGTGAAGGGTCAGGAGAACAAGTCTTATGAGGAGTGGCTGAGGGAACTGCGGTTGTTTAGCGTGGAGAAAAGGTGGCTGAGGGAAGACCTTATTGCTCTCTACATCTACATGAAAGGAGATTGTCGAGTTGGGTGCTGGTCTCTTCTCACATGTAACAAGTGATAGGACAAGATGAAATGGCCTCAGGTTGTGCCGGGGAAGATTTAGGTTGGACATTAGAAAAAAAATTTTCACTGAAAGGGTTGTCAGGCCCTGGAACAGGCTGCCCAGGTTGAATCACCATCCCTGGTGATTGAATCACCAGCCCTGGATGTGTTTAAAAGCCATGTAGATGTGATGCTTAGGGACAAGGTTTAGCAGTGGACGTGGTAGAGAAGGGTTATGGTTGGATTTGATGATCTTAAAGGTCTTTTCCAACCTAAATGATTCTATGATCAACCTTTTGAAATTCAGTTTGTTTATGTTAAAATCCCTCTCACCTAAGGTCTTAAAACCTTATTGCAAGCCTACCACAAACTTGGAGGTAAGTTTAATAAGAAAAACACCACTCTTTAGTAGAAGGGTTTTTTTCATAGATAAATATGTATTAGGCATCAAAGAAGCAATGAGAACCAACAGAACTGGAAAGTTTTAATGAAAACACAAAGGATGCTGGATTTGCAAACAGTGCTGAACAGAAATGGCAAGCTGAAAGCTGAGACAGAGCAAAAATACAGAAATAAGCAACAGTGATAAACTCTAATGACATGGTAGATGCATCTTCTCTGTTTGTTTGCTAAGACAACACTTTCAGGTCTCCACCCTGGAAATTCTTAAAGAGGTTCTATAAATCCCATGAAAAACTTTGAAGTGTTTATGTAGAACATCATAATGCTGATACTTTGGACTCTTTCCTTTATAGAAGTTAAGATGCAACTGAAATAATGTCAAGCTTCTTGCCGCAGAAATCCATGCATTTTATAGACATGAATCTATTTCTCATCTCAATACACCATCCACAACACCTACGTTTCACATTAGCAGATAAAGTCCCTTCACAATTTGTTCCCTCAGTCTTGCCATACTTTGAAATGAGAAGCATAGCTCATGCAGTCTATAATGCCTGAGATGAATGTCATACTGAAGAAGACAGGTTGAAGAAACCAGACTAGACTTCTTTGGACTAGGTAAGAGAAAACTAGGCATGAGTACACAAACTATATGAAAGGTTAATATATGAAAGGTTATGACAAGAGAATAGTGATTGTTCTACACAGTCACTGGGAATAGAACATGGATACATTAGTCTTACTTGCAGAAATGAAAATAAGATTAAATGGGATGTTAGAAAAAAAAGCTTTCTATCTGTAAGACTACTGCAGCAGTAGTCCAAAATTCCATTCATCAGAGGTTTTCAAGAACATGTTTTCAGACACTATTTCAGCTCAGACTGCTGAACTGCAAGTTCTCTAGAAGTTCCTTCCACCATGTACTTCAGTGTTTCCATAATATTTGTCTGTGCATTTTGAAATTAATATCTTTCAGTATTAGCCTCACTTATAAAAATGATTCTGCAAAGTAATTTCCAGCAAAAGTTGGAAGTTAGTATTACTCAGAAACAGCATATTTTTGTCCTTCCCAAACAATGTGTCAGATACAAGTACAATATGATACAGCCTTTTTTCATTTACATGTACTTATACTACAAAAATATTACAATTCTCCTTTCAGACGCTATAAAAATTAATATCAGCTTTAAAAATATGTGAAACACATAAAAATATCCCTTTAACACAAAAAAATATATTTTCACCACAGGTTTCTGAAACAAGACTTGCATATGCAATACATGGAACAATTTTAAAATCATTTTGATGCATTATGAATCACCTGTAAAAAAATAAATAAGTGAAGAGTTCTCAATTTTGGTAAATATTTATAGAGCCAAACAATATGAAGTATATGCAACAATCAAATTTCTAGTGAAAATGTGTGCAAGTAGGTTTATTTTGAAAGGAAAATTCCTACTCCCAGTGTCATACCCAATTAAATTCTCCAGGTAATGACCCCATTTGCATAGAGAGCTGAACCCACAAGTGGGAATTTTAATGGGCACACCACCTGAGTACATTAATTGAGAGTGACACTACTTGAACTAGTTTTGTGCTTACCCCACTGAAAATTCTACTCATATTATTTTTAATGTCAAGCTACAAGTCAAATTTCAAGATGATGGATTTGTTCTTTTTTAAGCATTGAATTTGAATAAAAGAAAGCTTTAATTCTGTTATGCATTGCATAGCTTTAACTAATCTGTAGTTCTGATTCTCACCATTGCTTCATTTTTCCAGTGATTGGAATTTAATTTTATTCATTAATTTGTGAATAATTAGATAGAAAATAATGCCTTCAGCAGCTAAATTGCTTTTGGATTGCTGTTTAATGTACTTTTACCAGAATATGTGTTACAGTTAAGCTGGCATAATAGTTTACTAAAATGTAATTGTGTAAATATGTCTAATTATTCTTTC